>JAOEHY010037897.1:0-19483 GCA_025447955.1 Psilopsiagon aurifrons
CATCCCTCCGGGAGCAGAGGGAAGAAAAAGGGGGAAGTGAGTGAACAAACTGTGTGGCTGATTTATGGCTTAAACCATGACATTAGGATTCACCTGATGGCCCAAGGACCAAATATCTGAATATCCCAGAAAAAGCAGTGTCCCACAGGGTCAGATGAAAAGTCAAACCCAGTGCATATGTGGTTCAAAAATGCTGATGGTATCTAACCATTTCAGCACAGTTACATGTGTGAACTCATGTACATGTGATGACTTCTTACAATGCAGAGATTTCAGCATGGCTGCTGTCATCTGTATTTCACCATACAGGTGATGCATGCTTGAGCCCCACTGCATACAGTGCTGTTGGCCCACATCTAGATTTACACTGGCAAGTACAGCTGTGTAATTTATAAGCACTCAACAATGTTCCTAGCCTGAAAGCTCTTCAGCTACATACTAGATGTGTATGTTGGCTGACAAATGCACACTCTGGAGTGTGTTAATGGTTACTTAGGAACAGTTGCACTTTTCTTAGCCAGCTTCGGCTGGCATGTTTCCTGAACAAAGAGATCTTCCCAACTGCAGGGAGTGCCATGGTTATATGGGACAGTGGGTTCATGAAGAAGAGACATAGTTTTTGTATTGGACTTTCCAGAGGAAACTGCCACAATCAGCAATCTGATCTTGGACTCTGCCATTTTGGGTAGTTCTCTTTTATTACTGACAAAAGGGAAAAAATGCGCTAGCAGTGGCTGCATTCCTGCTAATCCTTTCCAAGTTTTACATCAGTGGGATTTGCTACAGTTTTTTCATAATGACATGAAGAAAGAAGAGTTTCTTACTTACACATATTGGGAAAGTGTTTTCTCTTATCACAGAGCAAAAAGCTGCAGCCTAAGGAATAGATTTCAGAAGATCTGGGAGAAATCTTTCACGACTGGACACTGAAGCAATTTCTCATTAAAAAAAAAAAAAAAAAAAAGGATTATTTCTGTAATACCTTGATTTATTCATACAGCTCCTGATTCCTGAAGTTCTCTGTTTCAGTATTGCACATGCTGTCACATGGAAGAAAAGCATGAAATCAGTATTTATGAAAGTGGCTTGAGTGATCAGTCAAATACCCTTCCCTATATGACATTAAGCATTCAAAGGATGCTAGAAGATGACCACACACTACCCACAGATAAGAAACTGCTGATTCTAAAAAGAGAATGTTTTCATTCCCCGAGGCAATGATAATGCCATCTAAAATACCACTATATTTCTGAGCTTTGAGCTAGCTGCTGTCCTCTGTAACTGCAGGTGTATTTTAGGATTACCAGTATTGAATTTGGAAAGAACTTGAGGTTTTAATACAAATATTAATGTCAAAAGAGAATTACAGATACGCATATTACAGGGTGCTTTCATGAGATTCTGATACTGGAAGCTAAACAGAAATTTAAGTACTTCCAAAAGGAATTTGAGTAGGGAATAGCGATTTTCCCAGCCCTATCACAAGTTTATGAAATCTGTTTGATGTGTGTTTTTGAGGAGGACAGAAAGCCCGATGTCTAAGTTTTTAAATCATTTAGAGACCCAAGTAGGGCACTATTATCTTTCTACATTGACTTTCTTAATTGGCGTTGGATCTCAGTGGCTTTTAACCATGGGTGAACCCTGTCTCCCACCATTAAACCACAGCAAAATTCACATTCATAAAATACTGCATATCCACAATGGGATTTAGTACTAGGGCTGTAAAATGTAGGCAGCTGGATATCTTTATTAACTCAATGCAGTTTATACAGGTATCTTTTTCATCATCCTAGCTAAACACTGATGGTTCCTGGCATTAGTGGAGTTGGTCCTGATGGGACTGGGGTTATGCTCTGAGGCTGACAAGAATGGAGGTTTCCTTTTTTTCTAGTTTAGCTGCTTCATTCCATGTGGTATTGTCTCCCTAAATTGGCACTTTTCCTGTGCATTACTGCCATTGGTCTGGAATTCCTTTATTTTCATCAGCAGTGGAGCTGCAGGATAGGTCTCAGTGGCTGACAATGTTTTACTTACAACAGTGCTTGATCAAAGCAGCCCTAGACTTTATAAACCTGCCTTTATTACTCACTCATTTCTTTCCTATGCAGGTTGTTCTTTCTGCTGGTAGGTCCTGACGGTGTATGCCAGGATTTACCCCAGTATAGGGTGCATGACTGTAGGCTTTTTTTCCCTTTGGAGCCTCTTCCTATGTATTATGCATGCTTGTGTGTTTATTTATTTAGAAATGTAGAAAACGTGTTTGATTGACCTTAGTTCCAAAGTGACCATAGCATGTATCTTTTGCAAGGTAGAGGTATCATGAAAGTATCATAAAATACAGAAACTGCCTGAGGGCACCTGTACTGAGATAGATGTGATCGTAAAAGAACTGAGACCCATAGGAAATCTGTCTTCATCAGTTCTGCTGCTCATGTAATAACAACAACAACAACAATAATATAATTATTGTTATTGTTATTGGATTTCATCTCCTACAGGCTGGAAATCCAGTGCTTTTGAAGTTACAGCTTTTGGTATGACAAATGTGTTTAAAAAAATATGGAGAGACGTTACATCTCCTGAAGCTGGGGACAATACTTACAGCATTTCTTGTTCCCAGATCATTATCTGTATGGCTCATTGTCCCAGAGCTACGTCTCCCATAGAGAGTTAAAAAAGCGATAAACAAATAGATCTCAATTTAGCAGCAGATTCTTCTGGGAGAATATTTGTAAAGCTGAAATTTTTCCATCTTCCAGATTTCCTGGTGATTTTGTATCTGAATGTTTTTTCGGATATGAAAGTCTTTTCATATCATCTTGACAGGAAGCAGTGCATACCACACTACTGTAAAGTACCTAGAGTTTAAAATGAGAGATGAACAACCTGGCTTAGCAGAGGATGCAGGAAGAATTGGTTCAGCCCTCAAGCCATATCTCAAACCGATCCCAAACTAATTTGTGTCTGGCTGAATGTTATCTTTGAATGTTATTTGTTCCAGGGTTCCCTGAAGAAAGAAGATATCAGTGAATTTTGAGCTGCCTCTTATGTAGGGAAGCCCCATAACTCATGAGATTTGAAAAGAGCATCTGGTGAAAGCCCAGCAAGCTGTTGTAAAGGATGTATAAAGGACAGAAATAGGGCCCAAATTCCTCCGAAGTTGTTTATCCTGTCTGCTAAAATGTCTCTTTGGCTGTTTCTCTGAGTCATGCCATGATAATAACAGTACTCTGCACTATTACAAGAGCAGAGAAAGAGTAAGGTAGTCCTCTTTGCTCTAAGGCACCCTTAGTGATAATACATATGAGTCTTCACATTCAGTTCTAGCTATCTTCAATAAAAGGATTGTTTATTTGCCACAGGGTAGAAGAACAAAGGTAAACCAAAGAAGATATAATCAGAAAATAAAAGTTAAGCAGACTGTAAGCACAATAGGCCAGATTACTTGAGGGATACATTTGACCCAACTAAATATATTGTCACCAAAAAACCCCAAAACATTCAAGCTAGGCATGAAAGCTGACATCTTAAAATTCATTTAGTGTCTGAAGTTAGGCACCTAAATCTAGATTGTTAGTGCTTTAAAAAAAAAAAAAAAAAGAAGAAGAAAAAAGGAATCTTTCCTAATGTAGTCACATTTCTGCAGTTCTTACAAATGTGAGAGGTACTTGAGGGGAACCGTGTTTTGCACCTTTACAATTCAAGCTCTCCAGTTGAGACAACGCAGAACAGAGCTATGGTGAAACCTAAGAGCATAGTGTCCCTTTGGAACCCCTCATCCCTGCCTTCCTGCCCCTGGAGATGAAATGAAAATTCAGTAAAAGGCACAAGCAGCCTTGTTATCTGGATTAGAACTTTGCTATAGGACATGGGTATTTATAAACACCTCCTGTTCTCACTGTGTTTGTCCCTAATTTGTAATATATTTGCCTTTACAGTGTACATTTTCCCATCTCCTTTAGCTCCTGCCATCCTGCTTGCCTAAACATCCTACCTTCTCTGTAGGAGTATGGAAATGGGCCACATCCAAGCAAATATTGTGACATATAAGCTGTCCCCTCCTTTACACTTATTTTATATTCTTTCTTTTAATTTCTGGAGAAGAAGCTTCTAACTCAAGACCTCCTGTATAAAGGATTCGATTGCCATAGTTCAGATCTAAAAAGCTATGCAGTATTCATACTTCTAGTTGATTTGAGTGGGAAATTAGAGAGGTAACTAAGAATTAGGAATACTTTCGTAGACCTAGAGACCACATCTCTCCCAGTCAATCATGTGCAAGTTGGCTTTGTTATAACAAAAAACCCATTTCTACTGTGAAATTGCCTTAGCAGATACAATGGAAGCCTCATGATCTGACCTGTGTGTTTCAAACACTGTAAAGCCCATTTTCCTCTCATTATTTCACATTCAGTTTTGGTTTACTCTCTATTGTTTACAACATTAATGATTTTCATTTAATCAAGTAATTCCAGCCCAGTTCCATTGCATAAATTGGTCCTCCAGGTGTTCACATAAAATCCCATTAAGTGTGTTTTCTCTCAGCGAGTCTTGAGATACAATATCCCATTACTATGAAAATGGAAATAACTGTATTTCCAGGCAGGTGAAGTGTTGCGTAGCATAACTGCCATGCTACTAAATTTTAACACTCACATTTTCTTATACAGTATAATTCATATCAGAAATGCAGGACAGTGACTGTCACACATGGCGTGTGCTATGTTTTTTTTAGGCATTAGCAAAAATCAATCTAGCTGCATGAGCTGTGTTAGCAGGATCTCCCTCCCCCACCTCTTCCATATGCTCTGAATTAACTGCTGCATTCACATGGGCAAAACGGAGCTGGAAATAGAAACTGGAGCCCAGATCCTCCTTTGGTATAAACTAGTACAGTTACACTGAAGCTAAAGGGTATGAGTTGATGTAAACAAGTGAGGGTACAGCCCTTAAAATTTCACTTATTTCATTGTCTTAGCCACTAAAAAAAAGAGCATCCATACTTTGCAGAATACAGGCTCACTCTTTTAAAAGACAGGAATGAGAGTGTTCCCTTTGGAAGTGCTGTGTTATGTATCTTCTGAAAAAGTCTTGGTAGAAACTTTTAAGAAACCTTAGGTCATTAATTTTTAAGGTCTTTATATGCTTTTACAATATCATTAAGCTTGTTCAGACTAGAATGTTAACTACAGAAAATAAGGAATCTCAGCTGTCTTTGTCAAAGTGTGTTTGAGTTAAGGACACCATGCTGAAGAAACAGGGAAACTCTGAGAAAGCGCTGAAGATCAGGAAGAGCTAGAAAGGATTTACCAAAGGCAAACTGTGCTTGACTAGCTTTCTGTGGTGGAATGCTGGGCTCTGTGGCTGAGTGGAGAGCAGTGGATATTTGCCTCAAATTTAACAAAGCTTTTGATATATCCTTGCAGAGTACCCACATAGCTTCAAGTGAGGACATAAGGATTGGATCTGTAGTAGTGGTTAATGACTGGAAGTTTAACTGGCAGCAGTCTGGTATTCTTGGGAGGCTGATCCTGTTCATCTTTGTAAACAACAGCCTGGGTGATGGACTGGCATGAATGAATCCTCTACAAGGCTGTGGATGGAGCCAGTCCTGGGAATGCCACTGGCATGCTGGAGAGCAGGGCTGCCAGGAAGGTACCTCAAAAAGTTGGATGAAAGGACAGAGAGGAATCTCATGAATGTCGTCAAAAGCAAAGGTAAATTCCTGTACCATGCACAGGCATCAGCTGATGTTGTCTGGGGAAGTAGCAGTTCTTTGTGAAGCAAATTTGCAGTCCTAGTAGTGAGTTAAATGAGCCAGCAATGTGTCCTTATGCAGAAGGAAGCTAACTGCATCCAGCGCTGTGTTAGGAACAATAAATCCAGCAGGTTAAACAAAGTGATCTTCCCCTCTGCTCAGTTCTCCCAGGCCACCTCTGTATTGCTGCGATTGGTTTAGGGACACCTAAAATTAATTATTAACAAACTGGAAAGAGTCCAGAGGAGGGTTGCTAAGGCACTGAGGAAACTGGAGGATGTGTAATACAAGGAAAGCTTTTGGGGTGAGTGTGTGTAATTGCAGTCTTCCATTACCTGAAGAAAGGTTACAGGGAGCACAGAGCTCTTATCCAGTGTGCACAGAAAGAGGATAAGGAACAGCAGCGACAAGTTGCAGAAAGGGAAATTCTCACTGAAAAATTCTCAACACAAAGGTTTACATGCACTGAAGGCATATTAGCAAGGTCCATCCACCACTGGTGATGTACATCAATTCTAATGATGAAAGCTGATCTAGGGGAAAACATGTAAGGGTAAAGAAGAAAAAACAGACAGAAAGGAGGCATAGAGGAAACTGTTCTCTGGCTAGCTGGGAAGGGAAGTGATGAGGGTCTCCAGAGGAGTACCCTCCCCGCACATTCTCTCCTACACAGCAGTGTTCTCCCATAGCAATTTTCCCACAGTAATTCTATACTTTCCACCAGCCTTTTCTCAAATCCTTGTTGGTCATTCCCACTGAGGAACATTAGGGATGCCTGGAGCACACTTTGATGATCAGCAGATGTTGTCCATTTCTTGTTAGTTGAGTTTTGTGCATGCATATTGCTCATCCCCCCATATAACACAAATACTACAGCTGAAGACAAAAGGATAGAAGGCGTGATTGTCACACTAGCAAAAAGTTGCTTCCCATGAGAATACCCAACAACAAGGCTACTGATGTTTGCAGGTTCATGAAAGAAGCAACATCAAAAAATAGCCTTAAAGCAACAAAGGAAAAATACTGTGGCAGAGACTCTAGAAAACACTGCCCTGGCAGTGTTGATGAAAGGGTGCAAAGATGTTTGTGAAAAGTCATTGTCATTGTCCTGGTTTAAGCCCAGCCATAACTCATGCAGTTCTCTCTCTCACTCTCCACTCTTTCTTCCTCACAGCTCCAGGGATGCATGGGGAAGAGAATTGAAAGAATGCAACTCCCACAGGTTGAGATAAGAACAGTCCAGTAACAAAGGTACAACACAAACCACTACTGCTGCCACCAATAATTATAATGACAAGGGAAACAACAAGGGAAGAGAATACAACCAGCTCACCTCCTGTGACAACCCCACTCTTCCAGGTCCCTACCCCAGTTTTACATCGTGGGCATGACGTGCTGTGGTATGGAACACCTCTTTGGTTAGTTTGGGTCAGGCGTCCTGTCTCTGCTCCCTCACGGCTTCCCCTCCTCCCTGGCAGAGTATGAGACTCAGAAAGTCCTTGATCAGACTAAACATTTGAACAGTAGCTAAAAACTTTGGTGTTCTCAGCGCTGTTCCCAGGCCAAAAGTCAAAAACACAGCATTGCACCTGCTACTAAGGAGGAGAAAAATGACTGCTACTGCTGAACCCAAGACAGCAATATACAATATCACAGGCAGACAGTCCTTGCAGGCTAACAGGCTAAAGCATCTGAGACCATGCAGTGAGGCTTAGGGGAAGAATCCTTCACTGGGAGAGTGGTTTGGCACAGGAACAAGCGCCCATAGATGCTGTGAAATCTCCCTTCTTGGAGGCACCCAGTGCTTGATGTGATAAGGTCCCAAGTAGCTCAACCAACCCTGAAAGTAGCCTTGCTCTGAGTGCAGGGTTGGACTAGGTCATGCCCAGATCTCTTGTCCACCTTAAATTTCCCTATGATTCTGTGTAAATAGTGCTGTGTATTATCAGTACTGTAAATGTATTTCAAATGTGGTGACTGAAGTCTTAACATCTGGTCTAAAAATTCCCATAAGGGGAGGAAGACAGAGCTCATGCTTACACTGACCATATTTTGATCTGCATACAAAAATTATTTTTAAAAGATCATTTTAATTGACTTTTTTTTTTTTTAATAGAGACTTCATATTTTTTACTCTCTTTGGATTGTGACTTATGAAAAATTTAAAAGATGATTGAAGCATAAGTACCAAACACACTAAAGGTTTTGCAGCTATATTTGACTCAATAGTGACTTCAAGGAAAGCTATGATAATGAAGCTTTCTTAATGTCATGAAATATCCTTAATAATACTATTCACAAAAATAAAAGTGTTTGCTGCTTGAGCTAAATGCCTTCCCAACATTAAAAAATCATTCGTGTATATCAGTTCTTCTATTTTCTTCCCCAGGCTTTCCAAGATAATCTTGGAGAGATCGTCTTTGCTTAAGTTTATAAAAAGGAACAGGAACAGAAGAATAAATTTATGTGTAATATGCATCTTCAGGGAGTTATATAAATGAAATCTGGATTCCTTCTATTTACTATAAATCAAAGTTCAGATAAATGAGGCCCTGTCCATATTCCAGGAGAATTCAGTGGATCCATGTTAGGATCAAATTTAAAACCAGCTTCCAGCACATTACAAAACAGTTCCATCAGTTACAGTTCCTAACTAGCATGTGAGAACTGCAGGGATTCTTTTTTTATGCCCTAGAAGGGAAAGTGAAGGAATTATGTGATTGATGTCATTCTTGTATGGGTGAGTGGACTAAAATACTTGAGCGAGCTGGAAAGTTGGGATGGTGTTACAGCTCTAGTCTATACCAGATGCTCGAGAAATTCCTACGCAGTGCTAGATCCAGCTGTTGAGAAAACTAAATGCATATTTTGCCTATTTAGAGCAAAATGTTCATCTTGGCAGTGCAGCCTGAAAGAAAATGTGTCTTTTTAAAATTTTGTTTAGCTGATTAGCTCCATGGACAATCAAATAATTGATGAATACAGACCACCCCATAACTTGTCAGAATTGTAGTGTTTTCTGATGGAGGGAATTATTATGTACAATTATTTATTTACAGGATACAGGATGTGAGTGTTGGTCCCTACAAATAAGTGCAAGAAAGACAAAGTAAACCATGGGAAATCAGGATTATGCTTTTTCCACATTTTCTTGATAGCCAAAGGGATTTATTCTGATGGAAATCCAGCTGTGTATCTTTGCCTGGAAGCATAGAGAAGGGAGTCTTTTAAAGTAGTAGTGGAGGTGTGTAGGCTGGTCCTTAGGCCCAGATATTCAAGGGGCAGCACTATCTGCTTCTGAGGTAACTGAGAAGTCCTTGTCCAAAGCAAGAGCCTGGGAATACCTAATCCTAGCTTCAGAGATGGGAAGAGGGTAGTAAAGATATCTACACTCTTTTTCCTTGCCATTGTGTCTCGTGGTCTGCTGTAAATTAAACTACAATGAATGGGAATATTTCATTAGGTAGCAGTTCACAAAACGCAACCTTTAGCCCACCTGCAATATTCCTGGACCCACCCGAATTGTGCCATGAAGTCTGTTGCTTCATACCACTAGGAAAAACATAGAAGTTCCTGGGCATTAGGGTCCTTAGAGCCAGTTTCTAGCAGCCAATTAAGTAAAAGGCCCATAACTGCAAAATAAGGACATCGTAGAAGTTGGACTATTCAAGTTGAATTAATCCTGTAGATAAATATGAAATGCTATGAATGATATGCTTGAGTTTAATGCAAACTGAACAACATAATGTAAAAAAGAAAAAAAACAAACAAAAAAAACCCCCCAAAAAACAGAAAAGGAACTATGTCTGCAGCGTTTATCTTTGCACACTGCTTTCTTGATTATTCGCTTGTTCCTTTGCTGCTTACATTCAGAAGCAATAAGGCCACATAAGGGACTGTGTAAAGCTAGATCGCTGCTCACCACAGGAGGTAGGTGTAGCTCAGGTGCTGGCAGTGGAAAGCATGACAGTACTGGTTGCATCATTCTGGTGTGTTTAGCGGGACGCTGTGCAGCCACCTTCAAGGTCAGACTGTCTGAACATCAAGTCTGCAAGTGAAATGTCCCACACAAGAGGTTCACATTCACAAAATTCAGTCAGCCTGAGCCTGCTGGTTGTCCCAGTGAGCTGCACCATGGTTTATCTCAGACCACCTCACCAGGCATGTCAGGCTAGCAGATCTGTTAGATCACCACTTGCTCAGACAATAGAAGAGGAGGCTGGAGGGAAGCTGAAAAGATCAGCTGATTTTAGCCATTTCCTTGATCTAAAGTTGGATTAACCATCCTTATGCTGAATACTAAAAATCTGTCTTGACTATGCAATTTTTTACTGTCACATAATACAAAACTAGGAGTGCTATACTTACCACCAGGAGATCTCTTGCTTACTGCCCAATCTGACATCAACTGTGCACTGCTGTGCCTGTTGCAGTAAATTTGATGAAGTAAGAAAAAATGCGGAAACAGCCCAGTACTAACAGTCATGTTTTCCCCTGCTTGTTTCTTCATTGTGGACATCAAAGGGGGACAAGCTAATGTATTCTATTGTTAATTTGCCTTTGTAAGATATTGCTCCCTGAGCCTTGAGATAGAAGGGTGTATCTTCTGCTGATCCAACTCTCTAGAGGCATTTTAGCAGCTAATCTGGTTGAATCAAATCATTCCTGCTGCATATGATTAATTTTGGGCCAATTTAATTTTTATTAGTCATGGGTTTCAGTCATCTGCAGTTGCATGACTATAATTGCCCTTGAGCACATGGACTTTCTTTGATTTGATTTGAAAACACATTCGGGTAGCCCCTCCTCTGCTCACCTATTTGTGTTCTGCTAATCTTATCGTGCCTAGATTTGCACCCTCTTAAATCTAGGTTGGTAAAATAAAACCTTTAAAGATTAAATTGGTGAGTCAATTTGCCTTCTAATTGTGGGATTTCTCAAGTGAATTTAGTGCTTTAGAATTTGGTGCCATAGGCACCATGAAAGGATTAGTTTATGAAGGCCAGCTCTTAGAAACAGCCCAACAATAGTGCCTTATCCTCAGAATCACTTATCAGTCAATGGGAGTTTGTTCTCAGGAGGGCCAGAGCCAATGGGTAAACTCCTGTTTACCCTAGCTGAGGAACTCTGTTTGGATAAATTATCACTTTGTATCCTGTTGGAGATAGAATAGTATGAGGAGTTTAGAGGAATCTTCAGCTTTTGCTCAGGAGGCTTTGCTTCGGCTCACTCCCACCAGTGCAACAGAATAAATTTATTTTCATGGGGAGATACGTTGCTTCATCTTGTTCTTCCCCTTTCCCACCCTTAAATCTCCTCCAGTTGCACCAGTAGAGCTAAGGTATTCCTGAGAAGTGGAAGGGTCTTATGGGGCCTGGACAACCTGGGTCTTCTCACTAAGGAGAGCAAGAATGGTTCTAATGAGTGCCAGCAGGGATAGCGATTTTTCTGCAGTGGACAATGAAGAGAAAGTACCAACTCATTTCAGCAATGGTGATGATTTTGCCCAGTGCCACCAGGGCTGGTTTGGAACCAATAATCTGGAAAGGTTCCCAGTACCATTATGCCACTCACAGGTACCCAGCTGGCTTTTTAGGGACTGGATTTCTGTGACTCACTGTGAACATTAGGTTCTAGATAGCAGTGCTTGATTGGCATGACTTGAGGAGCTGCTTCTTGTTTAATGAGCATAGTGTAAGAACAAATGAAGGGAAAGCCACACTATCTCTTCTAATAACATTCACTCTTTGCTAAAATCCCATAGAGATGTAGCAGACATCGGTGGTATTAATATTATGTGACTTAGCTGATGCTAAGAAGCATTTGGGAAAACTTTGACTGACTGGCTCAGGCAGCTGCTAATAAGAATATCTCTCTTACAGGGATATGGCAGAGTAAAGAGGTTTATTTCTCAGTATGCTATCGCCTCATCTGACAAATGAGGGAAATATTCAAGCAAACAGGAGACGTGAGGGGTTGTAAACCTCTGGCCTGCCTCAGCCCTGACTACATGAGGCAGCTGATCGTAAGATCATAGAACCATGGCATCATGCAATCACAGAATGTTAGACTGGTTAGGTTTGAAAGGAACCTAAAGATCATCTAATTCAAACCCTCTTACATGGGTAGAGACACCTTCCTCTAGACCAGATTGCTCAAAGCCCTGTCCAGCCTGGACTTATGATGTCTTCCTCATTACTTAATCACGGTGTAGAGAGATGATGATGCTGTAAGCTGCAGCATGGGCCTTTTCGCATGGAGGAGAATACCCAGGAGCAACAGCCAAGAGAGAATACAGCCAAGTGCTGCTTTCCTAGGCAGAGCTCAATGAGAGATGGCTTGAGGCACCCAGGTGGGCTCTTTGTGCAAAACACTCTTCCCAGATGAAAGCATGAAAGAATTGCTTATTTTAGAGACACTGAATGTTTCAGGATATATCTCTGCCTGCTTCTGAGGAAGCAACTCTTCACCCTTTTTACCCTTGAGACTTCTGGCCCACATACCCTTATTCCATTAGCCACCTACTTCTGTGGCTTCTCTGGGAGGAAATAGTTCTGCTTTTCTCAAAGCGCAGGAAAAGGGTTTTATTTATTTGTTTAGATGTTTTTCTGTGCTGTGCTTTTTCCCTCTGACAATGGAGGTGGTTGGAATGTGTGAATAGAGATAATGCAGACAGATTGATCTGCACTAAATGAATCTCCTGACAGCTTCTGTGAGAAACCTATTTGAAATATCTGTATTGTTTTACAAGAGAACTGCAGCCACAAGATTTTACCAAGAATCCAGTGACTTCTTATGGACCTCAATAAACTTTGGATTCCAAAATAGATACAGTCACTATGAAATCACATGAATGGATTTTTCAGATTTATTCCCAGCCTTGGAATGTATTTGCAAGTGTACATATCTTAATAGTATTTGCTTAATAGAACTAAATTCTCATACTGTCATTGTAGGAAGTAATGTGTGCAAGGTTTTGTCCCACTGAAATTAATGAAGCTCTTTGTGGACTACTTATCATGGTCAAAATTGTGTTCACCCTGGTATAATGCTGAATAGAAGTAATTGTTCAGAACATATGTTTTTCACTGTACACCTTTCCACGTACAGTTTTTGTGTATAACTCTCTCAAAAAGAGAGTTTTACAAAAACTGTGTTTTGAAAAGCAGTGTCAAATACTGTCTTTAAGGATCTACATTTTTCCATCCCCCCAAAAAAAGAGTACCCGCAACAGATGCCCATCCGTAAACTCAAGAGTTAAAATATTTCTGCATTTTTCATCATGCCCTTTGTGGTATCTTTCAGAAGGAGGCTAAGCATAACTGGAAACCCATAAGTACAGTTTATGTGCATTTTAAATGGTCTGAGATAACATTCAGTTTAATTGGAAAGAGTCCTGAATGCAAAGCAGAGACTTCCCACATTGTAGAAATCCATATGTTAAAATACTTCATTTTTTTTCTTTTTTTTTTTTTTTTTCGAATTTCACAGTGCTATAGCCAAGAGTTGCTAGAACAAGGTCCCTGTGCTATCCTGTTTTGAAAATAAATACATTGACAAATCTGTTCTTTGTGCCGCAGCCACCAGCTCCTTGGTATATTTGCAAATGCAGAAACATAAAGCTGAATAATCTGCTTCTCTCAAGACTGCGCATTAGGCAATTAAGGGGGTATGTTTGCAGGCAGGCACACTGGGCATTAGGCACACAACTATTAACAATAATAAGAATTGGGCATTTAATTCCCTTCATAGAGACGAAAATGTATCTCCGCTGTTTAATGCAAGCCAGTGTAGTATTATGTGATAAACATGGATCAATAGAAAAGGATTTTTAAATTTAGAATGCCATTCCTCTACCACAGAATTGGCAATAGAGACTGTTTCCCAGTAATACAACCAGTCTACCTCTGCTGAGACAGGAGCAAAGTTATCTGAGGAAGTAGCAACAATGTCATTTATTTTAATGAGGCTTGTTCTCCAACAAATGCTGTTTCCGCACTCTCGGGAAGGTTCCAGTAATGCTATAAAAAATGAAAAAGTGCCCTATCAAATGCTTGAGCATGTCTGTGTTTATATAAGCCCAGATCACAGCAAATAGCAAGGCCCTGCATTCAGGCAGTAGCAGAGTTATCTAACCAGGTATGTCAGGGCTTATTGTACTGTCTACCTTTGCTGGATATTCATCATTTTAGTCCAGCTGATTAATTGATTCTCACATGTCCTTAGATGATTCATCTGTTTGTTGAACACTAAAAACTCCAGATTCAAACATCTCCAGATGGATATTATAAAAAAATGTTGCTTTTAGGACGTGAGGGTTTCATTATCCTTGGCCCTTTCGAGAGAATCATGCTATATACCCTTCTGGCTTGCCACTCCCAGACCTGGCTGGAGGGGAAAAAAAGTCCGACAAATTGGCTTTGCTGTGGGGTTTGCCAATGTGAGCCCAGGGAGAAAACAAAGCTAAAACTCACACACAGGCTGCATGCAGTTTAAGATTGTATTTCATCAGTCTAGCAAACCCAATGAGGAAATTTCTAAAACACGAACATTATTGAATTGCAGAATCCATACTTAGGTCAATCTCTTTATGCCAAAGTTATTAGACGTTACTAGGAAAAAATATATTACTGACTAAAAATATATTAGCACTACTTATGTTAAATGGAATAACTGTATTTTAATGCACTTCTACTAAATTCTGAAGACCCAGTGTCTACATCTGACATTTTGAAAAATTCAAGAAGCTTTTATCTGGATGTTTTACAAGTATATTCTTTAACAGGCAATCGCTCAATCTGGGTTAGATAGATATTTCTATTAGGAGAATGCTCTTGAGCAATTTTTTCCCCTGTCTGTGCTACTTCTTTCTTCATGCTAGTGCAAGCGTTATGGTGAAGGAGAGCTTGTTCAAGAACTGATTTGTGAAAAACACCATGCAGAAAAAGATGGGGAAGTTTAGAGAGTGTAAGCATTTGGAAGCAGAAGAAAAATTATACGACGGTATGGAACCAGTATAAGCATGTGGTGAAAATTTAATGTTCTTTTAGCAGGCATGTTTTTTAGAGCATGCTAGTTGGAGTTTCATTTACAGCAGTGAGTTATCATGCCTTGTCAGATACAAACTGTGGGTTTATTATAGATTAACTAGTGACATTTTTAACTTTCCTGAAGCAATTTTGAAATCTAAGTTAGAGCAAAAGCTCAATGTTTCTTCCATGAAGCGGTAACTGATGAAAAAGGATTTGGTGAGTAAAAGAAGTGGTAGACCTTTCATTGAAGATTAAAGCCTATTCATAAAGAAACTTCATGCTAGGTAATTGGCGTTGTCGTGCTTTATGATTCAGAAAGAGTGGGCAATGCTTGTCACAGTGTGAAATGGAACTTGAGCTCAGCAATAAAATCTTTTCTTCCAGTATACCAGCAACAACTCATTCCTGATGCCTTTAAGGAAGAAGCAACTTAAACTGGAAATAAAATCATAAAGGCACAGACTTTTCATGCAAAGCATAGCAAATGACACCTGCTAACAGTTGCATTTAATGTAGCAGTCAGTTTACTGTAGTCCAGAGTAAGTTCTCTTTTAGAAGAAGCCATCTAAGATAAAGCATCATTGAAGTATTCTGTGGTAAAGATGGCTATCAGTTGTATTTTCAGTTTGTCATTTCTCTCCTCTGAGCTTCAAGAGAAGGTGATAAAATAGGTTGCTGGCAAAAATGCTATATTATGTGTGCTTTTTCATTTTTAAACTCTATTTTATTAATGAAAGCCTTGCTAAATATTAAGTCCTGATTTCACATGCTGACATGTGATGAAGCCTTAATATTTAGTTGTGGTATAGCTTTGTAAAAAGTCAAGTTGAGGTGTTCTAAGTCCAGTCTTACTATATATTCTATGGACAAAAAGGAGAAAAAACTTACAGTAATGAATTTTTTTATTAAAAGCATATCTTTATTTGACAATCTCAGTGTGTAAAATTCCCTGAGATAGAATATAACCCAAGATCAAGCCAAGGTTATCCGTGTAGTATTGGCAATTTATGCTGTGTCACCCTTTCCTGCACTTAGATAAATCTAGTGAATATGCAGTACGTGATTTTAAATATGTAGAATAAAATACCAATCGCACTGAAGTAAGTGGAAGGTTTCTCTAGGAAAATACTGTGGCAGCAAAGACGCTACAGGGGATAAGGAAACCCACTTAATTGTTTAGACACCTATTAAGAGTCGATGGCTTAATGCAGAAGAATTCCTATTACCCATAGTAGCATAAGAGAGTTTTTTTCTATCAGAGGCAGTAAAACCAAGGTGAGGTATCTGGTCAGGTGTATCAGGGGATACTGTAAAACATGAATCCTGTTGAAATCAGGTGTCCATAACTCACTTCTGGCAATGCATCTACTGCTATGACGCTACAAGGAGGAACTAAGGAGCCCAGGCTGTTGTCCTGAGTAGTCACCTATCTTTGGCACTAAGAAACTGGTTGGTGTAATGTAGTTAATGCAACAAAACAAAGGGAATTATCCTTCAAAAATAAAGAACTGATCAGATTCTTCAAATGCTCTGAGTGTAAAAATTAATCTTTTACCCAATCCTACAAATAGCCATGCCTAATTTTATAATTCTTCTAAATTAGACTAGCCACATGCTTACTGCTAAGCTCAAATCTGTCTGCAAGATCTAGCATATGTTAAATCATGTGTCTGATTCCCTGAAACCTATTCTGTAACTCAAAAATGAACCAAAAAGCTGTCCTGTATTTTCTACTTATCTACCAACAATAGAAAACAAATCATGCCTGTGTTGCTGAAATTTTTGTGACCCAGGAACATTTTGCAGGGGATGTGTTTGTACCAAACCCCACCAAACCCAAAAAGAAGGGGAAATCTGTGTTTTCAGTGAGTATTTCACTCTTCTGGAAAAAGCAAAAGCCATAATGGAAAACACTTTTCTCACCACAGAAATACAGTCACCTCTAAATAACTATTTTTGGAAGTTCCTTGTTGTAGCTGTAATTGAGAGACTGTGAAGAGTCGCTTCTTTTGAGCATGTTGAACCTTAGTAATTGTTTTTTGATTTTGTGAAAATAAAAAATGAAGTATGATTATTTAAGTATGTACTCCATTTGAAAGGGAAGTGGTTTATGGCATATTGAAGCTAGGAAATAAAATTCAGGTCACATTTGTGAAGGGCCGTTCTGATTTCTTTACAGATAACTGATTTCAGTATGCAATATTAGGCACTCAGTTAATTTGCAACTTGAATTTTTACTCATGGCTTCCTGACTTAAGCAGCTTTGTTTCTCCTGGATACAGTCCCACAACACTTGGTTTAGTGAGTGGGGAAAGCTCTGTTGTGATGCTGATGCAGAACCCAAGTGAAATGCCTTGTATCTGCCTAGCGTAGGCAGGCTTACCAGCCACTTCTTTTCTTTTTTAAGAGTTGCTGTCTGCATCAAGCTAAACCAGCTGGTTACTCAGAAAAACCTCAGCCCTTGATTAATTCCAAAGTCAGCCATTGTGCAGCCCTTGAGTCAGTGAGTGTTAACTTCCCACACCGCCCTTTAATTGACCTCAACATTGGAATTCTGGAGCAAACACTGATAAGGGGTGAATGACAGTTCAGCTGCATGCAAGCTCTGAGCTAGGTGACTGAATCACCTGGACCTTGTGTTTCACCTTCTCTACTTGGGTGATGCTGTGGGCTGTGACCTTCATGCTGAAGGTGCTGAGCTAAAAAGCCCTGAGCCTGTCTCTTTTAGTGCCTGAGTTTGCTTCCAGATGTCAGTGTTTTTATAAGGACTCTTTTGACAGGTCCAACAGGAAAAGAAGTAAAAAAATAAAATTGATTAAAAAAAAATAAACCTGCTTTGTAAGAATAGAACAAAGTTCCACGAGTGTACTCTACTGCAGTCATGTGCTGCTAATGCTTACCCTCCCATAATCAGTTGTTAGCTATCATCTCTCTGCTTTGATAGTTACTTCTCACCTTGTTAATCAAATTATCATAAATAGGTCAGGAATTCTTGCTATGGTTTTATTCAGCAACACCTCTTTATCTCTTACTTGTCCTGAGTCCCATCCAATTTTCTCTTACTTTTCAATGTGCTCTGTCCTGATGACAATCACTTCTGTTTGATTACTGCTACAAGGCCCTGATTGCAATTCTTCACTGATGAGAGAGCTCCAGTACTCAGGGGATTAGAGTTGTATTCCAAATTCTGCCAAAACCATCCTGACCTAAGTGCATTATGGAGACACGTCCTGATACTTTTAGTCACACAGAACATTCATTTACTCTATGAGGAAAGAGTAAACAGGAATCGGGAGCATTAATCCCAAAATGATTTTCTGTATTCTTGTACATCCTTGTCTCTAAATTGGAGAGACATCAATTTGATAGGTGGACCACTTGGTGGATAAAGAACTGGCTGGATGGCCACACACAAAGAGTTGTGCTCAATGGCTCATTGTCCAGCTGGAGACCAGTAACGAGTGGTGTCCCTCAGGGATCGGTGCTGGGACCGGTCTTGTTTAACATCTGTCGGTGACATGGACAGTGGGATTGAGTGCGCCCTCAGCAAGTTTGCTGATAACACCAAGCTGGGTGGTTCTGTTGATACGTTGGAGGGAAGGAATGCCATCCAGAGGGACCTTGACATGCTTGTGAGGTGGGCTGGTGCCATGAAGTTCAATCATGCCAAGTGTAAGGTTGTACACCTGGGTTGGAGAAATCCCAGGCACAGATACAGGTTGGGAAGAGAAGAGATTCAGAGCAGCCCTGTGGAGAAGGACTTGGGGCTGTTGGTCGATGGAAAGATGAAGGTGAGCCGGCAGTATGCACTCACAGCCCAGAAAGCCAACCATATCCGGGCTGCATCAAAAGGAGTGTGACCAGCAGGTGGAAGGAGGTGATCCTGCCCCTCTACTCTGCTCTCATGAGACCTCACTTGGAGAACTGTGTGCAGTTCTGGTGTCCTCAACATAAAAAGGACATGGAACTGTTGGAACAATTCCAGAGGAGGGCCACGAGGATCATCAGGGGGCTGGAGCACCTCCTGTGTGTAGACAGGCAGGGGGGTTGGAACTAGATGATCTTAGGGTCCTTTCCAAACCTAACTATTCTATGATTCTATGGTTACCTGGAAGAATTCATAGGTTATAGCCTGCAACCATTTTTTACTTGATTTTACCTGATACAATAATGCTTCTCTTGTGGGGTACTGGAGGTGTGTCTCTGTTAATGATTGTGAGATGGTCCATAACAAGCTTTCTGAGAACATGAATGACATCATTCTGTAAGTGTGAATAGACTATTAATGATCTGAGTTCATTAACAGTGATCCATGTGTGTTTGGTGTCCTTATTTCATCATGGCTTGGTTTTCACAGATTGTGTCTGTTGCAATAAGTTTTGTCTTACACTTTTAGTAAAACCAGTGGTTTAGGTTTATAATTGTAGGATTATCATAGAATCATAGGCTAGTTAGGGTTGCAAAGGACCTTAAGATCATCTAGTTCCAACCCCTCTGCCATTTGCAGGAGCACCTCACACTAAACCATGTCACCCAAGACTCTGTCTACCCGGCCTTGAACACCGTCAGGGATGGAGCATTCACAGCTTCCCTGGGCAACCCATTCCAGTGTCTCACCACCCTTACAGTAAAGAATTTCTTCCTCATATTCAATCTAAACTTCCCCTGTTTAAGTTTGAACCCGTTACTC
>JAOEHY010037899.1:0-11825 GCA_025447955.1 Psilopsiagon aurifrons
GTGAGGCACTGGAATGGGTTGCCCAGGGAAGTTGTGAATGCTCCATCGCTGGTGGTGTTCAAGACCAGGTTGGACAGTGCCTTGGGTGACATGGTTTAGTGGGAGGTGTCTGTGCCTGTGGCAGGGGGGCTGGACCTAGATGATCTTAAGGTCCTTTCCAACCCTAACTATTCTATGATTCTATGACATAATCTTCAGGAGCGAAAATGAAGCATTCTCTCAGTCTGAAGTGTAGCTATAGGATAAATCTGAGCAATCCTACCATTTTAAAAGCATAATAGTCATTCTGTCCAGGTGGCATATCCAAGAACTCTGAGAGCACTTACAGATGAAGTGGTTAGGCCATTAGCAAAAACATACAGCTTTTGTGTGAGACCGGACAGGCTGAAATAGCACACTTGTTTATAATTAGAACTCTACAGTGCTGTCTTCAGTCATTCTCAATAAGGGATTTACTCAGGACATTGGATTGAAAAGTATAGCTTAGTAGAGTCTCAACCAAATTCCTCAGTATCTGCTAGAAGCCAGTATCAGGTCCTTAATTAAAACCCATGATCTCTACGCTGAGGAAACTCTGAAAACTTCTAAAATTTTAGGTCCAAATGCTCTTGTGTATGCAGCTTAAATATGTCCTGAATGTGTCACAGGGAGAACTCCAGTGTGTACTAATCCTGCCACTCCCTGGGCATGTTAGCAGCCACAGAAAGGAAACTTGGATACAACAGCAGGAAGAAAGCCATACTTTAATGACATTCCCGGTCTGGATGATGATGTTGGAGCATGCTGCAGCACACAGCTACAGCTCAATTTAGGCAAAGCTTGAGTGATGCAATCACTAGAACACAGAACCACTCTGTTCAGATTATATAAACCAAATACACACATGAAGCAGAGACCCTGCACCCCATCAATTTGTCAACCACACTACAATAAACCACCTTATTGATTATGGTAGGAAAGAATCTCATTGGCAAAGTTTCTGCAAAGAGCCATAATGTCTTGATGAGCTGGTATAAAACACTATCTTGATTTTGCCAAAATAGCAAGAAAGGAGAACTGATGTCAATTGTTCTTTGACATTCAAAATTCCTTAAATATTATCTTTCATGACAGATTGATAAAATAAAATAAGAAAACTTTCTATCTCTTAAGGAAATCTGTTTAGCTGCTTAATGGTCCAAATACACAAAAGGTAGCATCTTCACTGCTGGGTACCCATTGCTCTGTGATACCAGCAAGTATTACAGAAAAGCCATTTATCTGTAGTTCATGTTCTCCTAATACCTTTACAAGGAAATCCCAGTTGCAAAATTATCTTCCAAATTACATTATATGAAAGTGTCACAGTATTCCCACAGACTGGTATTCATAAGCTATCATAGTGATGCTTGGAAAGACTTTCCAAAAAGTGAGTTTGATAACTCTGGCCTTTACATTGAGAAAGAAGCCAGGCATTTTTCTCAGAAAAGTAATTTAGTTAGATATGACTTCAATTTTATTCCCCCTTATTTAATTTTAAGGGTATTCCAAACTCTGGAGTTGATTTACTAAACAACTCACAGTAAAATCATAGTAAGAACAACATTAACTTCAAATGATGTGAAGAGCTGCAGTGGACTCTGCACTGGACATCACAAATTCAGATTATTTCTATTAAGCCTGAACAAACTAAACTTACTTTTGACACTTATCTGTTAATTTAGTTATTCTTTCTTTAACTTTCCTAGATAGTTTCTGAAACAATTAATTATTTAGTGGCTTCCAATTCACTCATACAGCAAATCCATATCTCTGCAATAAAAAGATCATTTATTTTTCAGTAAATGCTGGATTCACTGTGCAAGTTGATTAGCAGTCTATGATCAAGCTCATGAAACTCACATGGCATTGAAAGCATTAATATATAAATCCAAGATGGTAAGTGTACACACACACTCCTGTACAAAATTGGTTAGATTCCCTAGCTATACAGAAATGGATAAACAGATAGTCACGTTGGTTTCAGATGTAATGTTACTGCCTTCAATGACATTTTGTTCCAAGACATTTAAAATCAGCCCCCAAAAGTAGCAGTAAAGGCAATCACAAACCCCAGTTTAGTCTGATTCACATACTGTCAGTGGTTTTTCCAGACTGCAAGGAAGCAACTTATTCAGAGCATCATTTACCAATACCTCAACACATCTTTACACAGTACGATCCCATGCCATAAAATTATATCACTTCATGAACTTGGTTATAATAATGCTCCCCCATTTAAACAAGATTTCAAAATTAAATTAACTATTTAATTAACCGCTGCTGGTATTACATTTGCTTGACAAAACAGTAATGATTTTCATTGAACAAATGTGGCTGAAATCTACAGTCATCCTCTTTATGAGACCACGTAGTGTCACTGAGACTTGGCATTAGCCTGCACACACCTGCAAGCACAGTGGGGATCCTGCCATTAACCTGCTGGAGGCTCTTTTTCCTCAGCCAACTCCAGCATGACAGCACAGGACATGAGAACTGTGGTGCCCTTCCAGGAGGCACCTTGGGGTTTGGGTTGAAATATCATCCTGTGGACACCGAGTTTTATCCTATTTCAGATGCTAAGCCAGCACACCAGCGACCTAGGCAGAGGCATGAGCTCCGAATGCAGTCAGAGAAAACCATTAAAGGCTTTATTTTATGTTCTGAATCAGATCTTCTCTTATTCATAACATGCTATAAATATGTGAGCACTGAGTCTAGGAGGAGATAGTTTTACAAGGGGGAAGTGAGATAAAGAGTAGGAAAGGGGAGGGAAAAGAAAACCGATTTTCATTTCTTATATAGGTCTATTTAGGCCTCCTTCTTTCTCTTCGTGGAGAGAGAGAGATTTTGAATACAGCGACTGTGTTTAAAACCATACAATATCAAGACATAATACATTGCAGTATGTTTTATGTATATTCTCTGGATAATTTCATTTTTTCACAAATGGAATGAGCTTGCAAATTTATGGAGTCACGAGAGGTCACTCAGACCTTTCCTAATCAATCCTGAGTAAGAGTAATTCAAAAAATAGCTGTGGGCCTTAAAATCAAAGCATTTTCAGTTCACTGCATACACTGGTTTTCACACAGACTTGTGTTTTCCCCCATGTCTCTCCTCCCTCTCCAATAAGCTTATACTTCACCATGCCCAATATAGGAATAACAGCAGGGAAATGTTTCTATTCCTGTCTTTGCCACTGACTCACTGTATAGTTTTTTAAGCATTTGCATCTTGCACTTGGATCCTCTTGTATCTAGGAAGATGAATGTGGCTGTTGATGTTTTCTTTAGGAGAAGAGCATTCATGATGTGTGTATTCAGTTGTGTTTAATAAGGACTGAGTGTGCACTGCAACCTTCCTATCAGTGAGGATATGAGTAGGGCTTCTGACTTCTACCAAGATGCCTGCTTTCATTACAGCTGTAGGAAATTAACTTTTTAAGATATCTACCTCTCAGACAGATTTTACTTCAACCAGCAGACACAAAAATTTGAGGTAGGGCACTTGCATAAAAAATATGCACACAAACCAGCATGATCACATACACTTCCCTTTGTAATGCATGCTGAAAAGGAGCTAGAGATATTTATAGAGCATAATGAGATCCTGGGAACTGGAGGTACAGAGAGACACTGAAAACAGTTGTTTTTACAAGAATAATACTAGCTACCTTTCACTGCAGAGCCCTGAAGCACTACTATCTGCTGAATATGCAAAAGCATTGCTCTTTCCTTCTCAGTACTTTATCGCCTTAATTCCATCTACGGTCCCTTGTAATTCTGCACAACTATATTCTGCTCTTCAGAGATATTTGATCGATTGTTGAATGAGAGGAAATTTATTGAGTCAAATTAGCAAGTGTGTAAATAATCCCTGCAAACTAAGATTTAGTCCTTAGTATTGGAATGGCAATCAGAGACCTACTGTGGTTTGCAGATGTTGACAAAATCCATGTATGAGGAACTACAAATGATTCTAAAGAAGTCAAGGTGTGGAGTTGACTGTTATCTTACAGCCTATGCTATTTGGTTAGCTACTACTGTTTTAACAAAGTATATACTTCATCTTAGAGAAGATTCTAGATTAATTGTTTGAATTGTTAGTCTTATAGACAAACGCATGAACAAGAAACATATTCCAATTTTCAGTGTGACACAGTGGGCTGCATTATGAAGACTGTGGTCTCCAAGGCACAAAGCAACTAGAATCTTAAAAAACATGACCAAATGTTAACAATCTGTTATGAATGTGTACAACCCAGTTAGCTTTTCTGTAAATATGCTGAGTTTTACAGGCTGAGCTGCTGGCTCTGCTGTTCAAAATTTGCTTTAAAAATTTCCAGTCTCTGTTCTAATTACCAAGAATATCGTAACTGTAGTTTGAATTAGGAGGCAAAAAGAAAAGATAAAATACCTCAACTAAAACCAAGTACCTGTTTGATGTCTAAATTATATGAGCTGATATTTTCTATTCAGATCCCAAACTTTTTTCTCATGACAGGATTACTGGATAAATTCTTCCAAAACAAAGTCTTATACCCTATTTGCATTAGGATACTTTTTTGAAAGTAGGTTGCAAATATATGCAAGACATTTATATGACAACATGCATATTATTATAACAGCAAATAGAAGACTGTTGAAATACATCCGGAAACACCTCTAGCTGAAAATAAAGAGGCAGGTTTTGGGCGCTTGTGTCTGAGGAAATGCAGAACTAGAGATGTATTAGGTTTCTACTGTTTTGGTTTCAATTCAAAACAAAACAAATAAATAGCAATATACTGTTTTGGTGAAGCTTCTAATACCCAGATTTGGTATCATTCACAATGTAAGCAGAAGCAAAGTGCTAACGTGCTCTTTAAGAAACCTGAGATACGGTCGTGGTCTCCAAAAGAAGGAGATACTTGGAAAGTGCCAGATCCTTGTCCCTAACACTTCGGCAAGTGCACACTGAAGAAGGAAAAAGGCTCTTCCCAGGGCGATGCTGCGGGGAAGTCTCCCTCCGTGCCATTACGAAGGTCGCTCGAGCCTTTCCACGCCATTCTCCCCTGGCAGCCAGCTCCATCGGAACGCGGGCTCGCCCCTCTGCCCTCTCCGGGCGTGCGGCACACGGAAAGTTGCTGCTCGTCCACCCCTGCGCTGCGGGCAGAGCCGCGGGACCTCCAGCACGCAGCCGCCCCCTCCCGCCCAGCGCTGCCGCCGCAGCAGGACGGTCCCTTTCTCGGAAGAAGCCGCGGCGAGGCGATGGCAGGCGGTCCTTCAGCGGAGCGGTGAGTAGCCCCGGAGCAGCCCACCGCCGTCGCGGGGGGACCTGAGGCGGGAGGCGGCGGACGGAGATGCCCCCGCGGGGGGGCGCCCTCCCAGCCTCGGAAGGCGCCGGCTGCCCGGGGTCCCGCCGGCCGCTCTGGGAGCATCGCGCCGGCAGAAGCCACCGGAGGAGCGCCCCTGATGGGGAACGCGGCAGACGGGGCCGGCCAGCAGGCGCTGCGGGTCCTCACCGGGTGCCTCCTGGGCGCCCTGGTGCTGAGCACCCTGGTGGGCAATGCGCTGGTGTGCCTGGCCGTGCTGCGCTTCCGACACCTGCGTGTCAAGGTTACCAACTGGTTCGTGCTGTCGCTGGCTGTCTCGGACCTCTGCGTGGCCCTCCTGGTGATGCCCTGGAAGGCAGTCACCGAAGTTGCTGATGGCTCCTGGCTCTTTGGCAGACGCTTTTGTGACACCTGGGTGGCCTTCGACATCATGTGCTCCACTGCTTCCATCCTCCACCTCTGCATCATCAGCCTGGACAGGTACTGGGCCATTGCTAGCCCCTTTCGTTATGAGCGCAGGATGACACAGGGCTTTGCTTGTGCCATGATAGCCACAGCCTGGGCTCTCTCCGTCCTCATCTCCTTCATCCCAGTGCAGCTACACTGGCATAAAGCCAAGGAGGGCTCCTGGCTGCCTGGGACACCCCGCTGTGATGTCACCCTGAATCGTACTTATGCCATCACCTCTTCCCTTATCAGCTTCTATATTCCTGTGGCCATCATGATCATCACCTATACCAGGATCTATCGAATTGCCCAGGCCCAGATCCGCCGTATCTCTACCCTTGAGCGAGCAGGGGGGCAGTGGCCAGCTCATGGCAGGGAGCCCACCTCCTCTCTGCGGAGTTCCCTGCGCAAGGAGACCAAGGTGCTGCAGACTGTCTCTATCATAATGGGAGTCTTCGTTTGCTGCTGGCTGCCCTTCTTTCTGCTCAATTGCCTGTTGCCTTTCTGCCAGCCTGAGCTCAAGAGAGGCCATGAAGGACAGCTACCCTGTGTTGGCCAAACCACCTTCAATGTCTTTGTGTGGTTTGGGTGGGCCAACTCCTCAGTGAACCCAGTGATCTATGCTTTCAATGCAGACTTCAGGCGGGCTTTCAGCAACCTCCTAGGCTGCCGGTGCTTCTGCTGTGGCACACCTAGATCCACTGTGGAGAGGGTCAACTTCAGCAATGAGCTGGTTTCCTACCACCATGACACCACCTGCCAGAAAGGAGGACCTGCCTCATTATCAGTACCCCCTCCTGCCATCACTGCCTGGGTGCAGCCCACACCCCATGCCATAAGCCCTCAGAGAGAGGACAGCAGTGAGGAGTTGTCTATGGAGAAGGGGCCTGTGATCTCCCAGTCACAGGCTGCCCCTGGCAGCAGCCCCAACAGTTGTCAGGCGCCAGCTGTTTTGCAGTCGGATTGCAAAGGAGAGTTACCTCTGGAAACTATTTCCCACTGAATGGGGCTTGGTTGGTGTGAGAGACCCCATCACTCTATTCTAGAGGGATAAGAGATTGTGTGATCCTGATGTGCACAGCCACCCCACAGGGAGAGCTTGCTCTGCCTTCGCATAAGTTACAACCATCCCACAGCAAAGAAAATCCCATCCCAGAGCAATGGAAACCTGTTGCTCTTACCCCAGAAGGGTGATGGGAATATGAAATCCATTCCAAAAGGATCTAGCAGCCACATATTAACCTCTTTCCATGGCCGCCTTCACCCTTTACTCTTTTGCAGTCAGAAGACATTTCCCATGCATTTGTTCACGCTCACTCTTCAAACTTCTGATATTTATTAAGAATAGTGAGATAATTAGATCAAAATGAAAACAACTCATAGTTTGAGACTATAATAGATAAGTTAATCTTACATTTAGTTAAAATCCCATTCTCTGACTCCTTGTTTCACATCATGCGATGTGCATAGTTCTGATCATAAAGGTTTGTGTTTGGTTTCACTTCTGGGTGATTATTTCAAAGTCTTGTGTCTGGATTTACAGATTGAATCTGTGTTTAGGCTCTTAAATAGAATTTACTCTATTAAGACATCACTGTCTTATGTTGAGTCAAAAGACTGCCCAAAACCATGTGAAATTAAGTTGATTCAATGTAGGACCCCAAACACAATTTCAGGTGCCCAACTTTGGTATACTAGCTTAAAGATATTGACCTAGGATCTTCCTCATCCTCAGATGTTAAAAAGTGTATTATAGCAGGATGGTGTTCAAGAACTAACACTGTAACTCTGAAACAATTTAAGCTATTAGCTGAGGCAACTTCAATCCTGCCTTTCTCCTGCTAGCTCACACAACTAACCATTCCAGAAAACAAGCTGGTCCACAAAATAAAAAGTGACCATATCATCTCTCTGAACACATTTCACTACTTGTAGACATGAATACAGCAACAAAAAGCAGAGCAAATGGGTGTTGAATGGCTTTCAGGAGTGAAAATACTGGGGAATCTTGGTGGCCATTTCTGTATGTGTAAAAGGGCCCAGCAAACATTAAGGGAATATAGCAACACCTCACTGTCCTCCACTTCTGTGTCCACCACTGAAGAGTTTTGCTACTGACCATCATTAACCCATTTCTTTGGCCTTTGCCTATGATTGAGTTCATGGACCTTGATTCATCTGAGGAAGATGAAGATGCAACTGTCCAGAAAGAGACATCAAAAATGCTTACACTTCATTTTCTTGGGCTTTCAGTCTCTTAGATGGTACAGCTGGCATCTTTCAGAATAGTGCTGAAAATCCAGTTGCTGATCACTCTCTCCCCGTGATCCTTCTGCCTGTGAATTTTAACTGTGTGTAGTCCTTAAGTTCCTGCATGTATTTCACACCCTCTCTTCTCCAATTGCAATAATTCTTAAGGGAAAAAAATGCTTCTGCTAACCTGCTTTTTACCAGAATGTGTCCTTGATGGATAGCTGAGCATGTCTGCTATCTGTTCTCCATGGCCAAAAGTGGCAAGATGAGAGGTAATGGTCTTAATTGTAAGAAAGACCAAGGTAAGACTTCAGAAAAACTTCCTAAGAAGCAGGATAATTAGCACTGCAGTAGATTGCCAAGAGAAGTTATGACATCTCTCAGTAAAAGTCTTGAAGATGACATTGCTAAATGTCTGTCAGAAATGACACTGATATTGTTAATCTTGTCTTGGGGAGGTGGCATAGCATCTCTTGAGATCTGATCTAGTCCTGCTTCACTATGACAACATGACTCCTTAAGCATTAAGCTTAAGATCTTTGATTATTTATTATGTTTGCATGCAACAATCTTTAGCTATTTTCTTGAAGGCAAAAAGGCATACAGATAAGAAATTTGAGACCTCATTGGTGTATTTCCTTTCTTCTCTTTATGATTACTCATATTTCTTAACATTTAACAGCTACCATTCAAGCATGCTTAGAGACTTATCTGGAAAGAAACCCTGAAATAAACCTAGTATTTCTTTAAAAGAGGTACAAGGTGTACTTCTCTGTACATGGGGTGCTTGGTTTTTTTTTTGGTTGATTGGCTTTGGTTATTTTTAGGTGATCGTGTGTGAGCTACACATGGATTCAAATGCTAAAGGGTCAGTGAATTTGTGAGACGATATTTCTTGCTATGTTTCTTCTTTCTTACACAGAACAGAAAGATGTATTATAAGAGCATCAGCATCTTCTATCTCCTAAAAAAACAATAAACAAAATCTTGCAGCTCTAAGAGACTTCTTACCTCACCCCCTCCAGACTAAAGCCCATCCTGGGGATATACTGAAGTACTTGATAAGATACAATCCTGAAGTCTAACTCCCTCACTGCCTGCTACACTTCTCTTTCCATTGCAAGAGCTTCAGCTGGCTCCATCCCTCAGAGGGCTAACTCCCCCTGCCCACACACATCTTTCTTCTCGTGGACAGGCTGTCTCTGGCACAGAGACACACATGCACAGGAACTATTTGTTGTGGGTTTTTTTTAGCGTGCGTACAGTGATAAAAGATGTTAATTAGAATCACAGAATGACTCGGGTTGGAAGGCAACCTGCCATAGGCAGGGACACTTCCTGCTATACCAGGTTGCTCAAAGCCCCATCCAACCCAGCCTTGAACACTGCCAGGGATGGGGCAGCCACAGCTTCTCTGGGCAACCTGTTCCAGTGTCTCACCACCCTCTCAGTAAAGAACTTCTTCCTAACACCTAATCTAAAACTTTTCCCTTTCCTTGTCCCTTCACTACACGGCCTTGTAAAAAGTCACTCTAGATTTCCTGCAGACCTCCTTTAGGTACCGAAAAGCTACTATAAAGTCTCCCTAGAGCCTTCTTACCTCCAGGCTGAACAAGCCCAGTTCTCTCAGCCTGTCTCCATAGCAGAGGTGCTCCAGCCCTGTGATCATCTTCATGGCCTCCTCTGGACTCGCCCTAACAGCTCCACATCCTTCTTGTGTTGGGGGCCCCAGAGCTGGACACAGGACTGCAGGGGGAGATCTTGTCAGAGCAGAGCAAATATGCAGAATCATCTCCCTTGACCTACTGGCCATGCTTCTGTTGATGCAGCCTTGCATACGATTGGGTTTCTGGGCTGTAAGTGCACACTTCTGGTTCATGTTGAGCTTTTTGTCAACCAAAACCACCTTCTCCTCAGGGCTGCTCTCAACGCATTCTTCACCCAGCCAGTATTTGTGCTTGCAATTGCCTTGACCCACATGCAGGACCTTGCACTTAACCTTGTGGAACTTCATGAGAGTTGCACAGACCCATCTTGCAAGTGTGCCCAGGTCCCTCTGGATGGCATCTCTTTTTCTCTAGCTTGTTAACTGTACCACGCAGCTTGGTGTCATCAGCAAACCTGCTGAGGGTGCAGTTGTTCTCTCTGTCCATGTCACTTAACAAAGATATTAAACAGATCCAGTCCCAATACCAGTCCCTGAGGAATACCACTCATCACTGGTCTCCACTTGGACATTTCTTGAGCAACTGACCACTACTCTCTGGATGCAACCATCCAGCCAATTCCTTACCCACCAAGTGATTCCTCTCCAGGCTCTGGGCACCTCTTGCCAGCACTGGCATCAAACTGGTAGGGAGAGGGATGAATTGTGACTCTGCTACCCCAGTAACTTTAAATCTCTCTTCACCAGCTTGGCAAGTCTATGACTGAAGATGCTCTTCCCCTCCTCTGACAGTCCCCCCACCAGCTCCCATAGACCATGTTTCTAAAAGCGGGTCCTGTGCTCTAAGTAACTGAACCCCTGGTTGTGCCAGGAATTAATGGAAAAGAAAAGTTTACATTCTCACAAGGTTCAAACTGCGTATGAGAGCTGTAGTCTGTATGAGAGAAGTAGTCTGGAATTACCAAGGTGGGTGATGAAAACTTACTGTATGGCAGAGTGGGTGGCAGAAATTAGGCAAAGAATATATTTGAATAATCTTTTCTCTTAAGAAAAATCAGAAATGCATGGTAGCATTAATTTATAAAACCGTATCTGTGTTAAGAATGGAAAAAGCTATTTGTATCAGTGCTTGAGGCTATAATATAACTAAGGTTCATTAATAAGCCAGATTGTACCTGAAAATAAATGTATTTTTACCTGAAAAAAACCCTCTTGGTCTTTACTGAAGCTTTTTAAAGGAACAGTTTAAAATTGCTCTTTGTAAGTGATGCTGAAATAATTGTTTGCACCTAATTGATAATAGTCATTACCAATGTGCAGATGATACATGCTACAATAATTTACATCTGTAAGGTCCATTATAGTAAATGTCATATTCAAGTCTGCAAGAAATTTTGGAAATTGCTTATTATAAGTAGCATATTACTGAAGGTACTTGATATGAAAGCTACACCACATAGCCCTTCAGACTACATCTTCTGCTGTTGCCGATTTAGTAACATGAATATTGATACTTTATGTATATTTATTTTCCTAGCCTGGGAAGGCTCCTCATTGTTAAGCTTACCACAGATCATGCAGATCTGTGAGCAAGACAATCTTAAGAACCTGAAAGTAAACAAGTCCCTGGGACTCGGTGAAATCCATCCACAGGTCCTGAAGGAGCTAGTGAATGAAGTGGCTATGCCACTGTCCATCGTCTTTGAAAAATCATGGCAGCCAGGTGAAGTTACCAATGACTGGAAAAAGGGAAATATAACCCCCATTTTCAAGAAGGGGAAAATGGATGAGCCGGGGAAGTACAGAGCAGTCAGCCTCACCTCTGTGCCTGGCAAAATCTTGGAGCAGATTCTCCTGGAAGCCATGCTAAGGCACACGAAAAACAACAAGGTGCTTGGTGACAGCCAGCATGGCTTCACTGAGGGGAAAACCTGCCTGACCAATCTGGTGGCCTTCTATGATGAGGCTACAGAACTGATGGACAGGGGTAGAGCAGTTGACCTCATCTACCTGGACTTGTGCAAAGCGTTTGACACTGTCCCACACCACATCCTTGTCTCTAAGTTGGAGAGACATCAATTTGATAGGTGGACCACTCAGTGGATAAAGAACTGGATGGATGGC
>JAOEHY010037901.1:0-33335 GCA_025447955.1 Psilopsiagon aurifrons
AAGGACATGGAACTGTTGGAACAAGTCCAGAGGAGGCCATGAGGATGATCATGGGACTGGAGCACCTCCCGTATGAAAATCGGCTGAGAAAGTTGTGGCTGCTCAGCCTGAAGAAGAGGATGCTGCGTGGAGACCTCATAGCAGCTTTCCAGTATCTGAAGGGGGTCTGTAACGAAGCTGGGGAGGGATTCTTCGTTAGGGACTGTAGTGATAGGACAAGGGGTAATGGGTTCAAACTTAAACAGGGGAAGTTTAGATTTGATATAAAGAAGAAATTCTTTAGTGTAAGGGTGGTGAGGTACTGGGAGGGGTTGCCCAGGGAAGTTGTGAATGCTCCATCCCTGGTGGTGTTCAAGGCCAGGTTGCAGGTCCTTTCCAACCTTAAGGTCCTTTCCAACCCTAACTATTCTAGGATTCTATGAATATCTCCTAAGTATTGGGGTTTCTGTAAGGCATTTCAATACCTTGCCCTGAGTGTGCGGAAAGCCTGAGTCGCTTCTTGTCTCAGGACAGCATTCCAGCTCTACCTGGGAATAAGTGTGGTTTTGGGTGACTGGCTTCAAAGGAGGTTGAAAATGCTAAATACTGTGTGAACTCTGGTAGCACATAATGATTTCATAACTATCACCTTTGTAAACTTCCCCTGGGATTTGAGCAGATAAACAAGGCTCTTCCTGGGTTTGAGATTTCATCTAAATGTGTTTTAAACCCTACACTGATCTTAGCTGATTTCACTGCAGGTGAAAGGTCTACACCACAGAACAGCGCCCACATCTTCCTGGCTACGGATAAGGTCGAATGGAGCCTAGTTTGCTCCGTGGTCTTTCAGTCTAGTGAAACCAATCACAAAAACACCAGTCTGGCTGTGATATAAGTAGCTAGGCTGACCTGGAAGGGGATATTCTTGATGATTGTTGCCTGACAATATTGCTTCTGAAACTGGTGATTTTAAGTTCAGACAAAGCTGTCAATTAATAAGGGAGCAGCATGTAGAGGACAGTCAGACACTGGATTTGGTGTTGATGCTGTGTGAATGATAAAGGCTCACCCTAATGGTGCTCTTGCCATGGGTACCAGCTCATCCCACCTGGGAAGGACAGTCTCTCACCATGGGAAGGGCTGTCCCATGCCATGGTGGCACAGAAACCCATGGCACAGTAACACTGTCACAGAAACACTCTTCACACACCTCCAGCTCTTCCCAACTTCTGATGGCAGACAAAACACCTCAAATGCTATAGGAGAGTCCCAAGTCTTTGTGAAGGTAGAGAGTTTGTGAAAATACTGCATGAATCTGATCAGTAGGCAATATCTTCATTTTTTTAGTAATCCCTATTATAATCCCTATTATTTGTAGTTTGCACAGTGGGAAACACATCTGGTAGGGAACAGCAGGGAGAGACCTAACACTTCCTCAGCTTTCCTGTGCTGGCCACCCTGCTGTTGAGGAAAGGACTTGTGCAGCTCTGCCAGAAGGAAGATTAGGGCAACTGACCTAGCAGAGAAAGATCTCATGGGACAAGTGGGTATTTTTCACCCCGGTGTGCTAACCAGCCTGCTTCCCCTTGCCTGCTGGGCTGGAGGAGCACCTCCAGCAGCTCGGCGGGCAGCCGAGGAGCTAGAAATGCTAAGATGGGGAAGAAAGAGAAGTCAGGAGGCAGATTGCTTTTCTGAGTGTTGATATAAATGGTTATCAACTGGTGGCATGAGTCCCATGAGTGTACCTCCAGTGGTACAAAGCGTTTAGGGCAGAGGCTGTTGGCTCACTGTCTTGTCCTGCAGCCACCCAAGCACAGCTCTCTGTGCCCATCTGGAGAACCAGAGCGGGGAATTGATCTGTCTGGGACAAACAAGAAAGTTAAACCACCCTGCACAAAGCAACATGTTTTTCTTTCCATCCAGAATCACTTCTCCCATCTGGCCAGCCACACAGCTGCACAAACAGCTGCGCCAGCACAGCAGCACCGACAACAAGTGAGGGCTGGTCCGGCAGCATCACCGATGAAAAGGAATGAGATGACACCATGCACACATCTCTTGCAAGGTTCCTCTGTGACCATGCTCACCAGCTTTTCATCCTGTAGATACCTGTCTGCCCTGCTCCTCTCCAGTGCGTGGAGGGCAATGAGCAGATAGAGAAAAGCAGTATCCTGGCTATCCAAGGAGGGAATGGCTGCTCTGTCCATGGGAAATGGGGTCCTTCATGTTGGCTTACTTCTCTGTGCTGCTCACTTCCTCTTCCTTGCCTGTTCTGGAAGACAGGCTGAGAGAGAGGAGGATGCTCATACTGGGTAACAGCCAGGAGCAATGTGCACTGTTCCGGGTCTGGAATTGAGGGAGAATCTGGCTAAAAGATCCAGCTGAAACTTGAGGACCATTTTTGGGGGGAGCAGAGTTGGAATCTGAATGTATAATCATATCAAACTTTGCTCCTTTAGGAAAGATAAAGACCCCTGGGATCATTAATAACTGTCATATCCCAAGTGAATGTGACCTTTCTGCGTGCTAGCACCACTGGTCAGTGGCTGGGGTCTTTCTTCAGCAACAACTGGTGGAGATGATAGTCAAGTTCTGAGTCATTCCTACCACTACAATATAAATACAGAGAGCAGTTGTTCAATTAACTCATCGCTTGACTGACTCAGGATTTGAAATTGGACTAAACCAACTTAAAGCTGAAAGCGTAACTTAGACCACAATAACCACTGACAGACTAACATATTGATGTGAATCTAAAGCTCAGGGAGGTCAGACAGCAAGGATTCCTTCATGTAAAGATCATGAGATACTGACTCTAAGGCTTCAAGTTGCACTTGCATCATATTTCTTAGGAGGGCTGAAAGTAAATGAAGGCTGAGATTGCCCTACTCTTCATGATAGCAACAAGTAGGTTTAAAAAAGACTCAAGGCACAAACACCAGAGCTGGCAAGTCTGCCAGTCAGGGAAAGAAAAAATCATTCCATTTTCCAGTTTTTGGGAGCTGAATGCTTGAACTTTCCTTTGTGACAATCTTTTTCTTTCTTTCATAAATCTTTCTTTACATGTCCACACATTAAAATCTCCAAAGAGTGATATTTATTGCTTTTATTCAAATAGCATGAATTCCTTCACCAACGATGAAATAACACATTGTGTGTAAAAGATACACTCATACTCCAGAAGTGACACATCCCATGTGATTTGAATATTGTCAGTAAGACCCTCAATGACACCCCGCACCAGAATTGCTGAGTGATTTTGTCTGTTTGTCTCTGACACAAAAATATAAGGACCAGCTGATCCTATGTAGTGGACTGGAGAAATATTCATAGAGGATGGAACAGAAGGTAATATAATTCGAGAGATATTGCAGCTAAATATTAAATAAGAGGAACTGATCTGCTGGCATACTATGCAATAGGTCCTGCTGTAGCCACTCACAATCTGCAATATCAGTTTGACTTTAGTAATGCTGTTATGTTTTTTTGTGATTAGGAAATGTTTTCTTTCTTCTGGTCAAGAGTATTTTAGTACTAATACAATGACTTAAAATAAAATGAATGGTCCAAACAGAATTTAACATAAATTGCATGTGTTTGCGCATATGTATATATATACATACAGTAAACATAGTAGCTTGATTTTTTCTGTATGAATATCATTTTCACATGCAGTATATGGCAGACACTATTTTTGAAGTGATTCTGAGTATACAGCTTTGTGCAGCAATTTTAAAGGGCATTATGACTGTAATAGTATATATTCAACCAGGCACTGAGTAAATTGTCACATATTTCTTGCAATGTAATTTTTCTGTCTTTAGACATCTCATTGAGACTCTGCCCAGCCTAATGAGATATACATGTAAATAAATGACAAGATAATTAATACAGAACCAGTTTCTGTTTAACAGAAACATTACTTTGCATTGTATTGTTACTGTTATTAAACAGTGTGCTACCATATACACAGCATGATGAAAAAGAAACATCACACAGAGGTATTTTTTCTCCTGCACTACAGTTCTGGGCCCTTACAAACTCTTATCAGTAGAAATAACATTATATGACTTCCAACTGCCAATAACCGTGTATTAGAATAAATATACAACAATTATCCAACTGTTTGAATATACTCCCAAGTGGTCATTCCTCTTATGCATAACTCTGGATTGTTAACCTTTTTCCTCCTGATGATTTGGGGAGGATCATTTTATTTGTTCCGCGCTGATGCTGTAAATTTTTACAACAGCATAAAAAAAGGAAGGTTGGTCTAAAATCGGACTTTTCCCTTAAACTCTCAGATAAGTTACCCGAGTTGTCTATTTTCAGAGGATCTTAAACAACTTAGAAGAACAATCAATTTAAAAAGTCATTCTTCCAGTTATCCAAGGCAACAAACTCTAAACTAAAACCTTTTCAGATGAGCACATTTTAAAGTTTTACTCTTGTAGAAGACAGAAAGGTGTTTGCAACGTATCTAAAAAATAAGCTAAAATGTGCAACAAAAAGTATATAAGTATATCTGTATTTTTCCTGTAATTCACAATACATCATTTTCTCAGTGACTATATAGATTTCACAAGATTGTGCTATAGTTATTGTTGGTTTTGTCTAGGACTTCAAGATGCATAAATATTGCAATTACAAAATGGAAATCCTTGGGTCTGATTTATCTCCTGAAAAGTAGTCTATATATCTTAAAATACAGAAATAGCAGAGAATCGAGGGGAACTTGTTTACTTTCTCTACTGGAAACTTCATTGAACTATGGCTAAAGAGTCAAGAATAAACCTGGTCCTCCAAACATGCAGGTGCATTACTGGTATCATTCATTTTACAACAGCAGAACCCAGATGAGAATTTGGCCCTGGAGCCAGCAGGAATGCCATATGATATCTGAATGGTAATCTTCTCTGTATGTGCCACAATAATGCCTGAGACTTGACCTTTGGCTTTGTTGTCACCAAGTATTATCATATGTATAATTTGACCTTTCTCAGTTGCATGAATGCTTGGCCTTGAACTCCATCTAACCTTCTAGGAGCTGAAAAGATGATTTCTATACATTCGCAATAAGCTCTCAGATTTGACCTATGACTCAAATGAACAATAATTTCTTAATATTCCCATTCCTCCTAGGACTATTTCCTGTAATAGTATAATAATAAGGCAATAAAATGTCCTTCAGTGTGAACTCATGTTATTCTAAATTTTGAAGGTCTCTGCTTCAGGGTGTTCACAGTTCATTACATTTCTGTGTTGTCAGAAGATACTATCAGGGCATCAAAAGTTTCTAGAATTTACATCAAAAAGAATGAAAGGATAAAAATGACATTAGTTAACTGTGCCTGTATACAAGCAAAACTAAAGGCAATAACAGGCTTTACTTAGGGACAGTCAGACAATATCTTAGCAACAGCAGAAGACTATTATTAATCCTGCCATTTCTATTTAGCAATTTCAAAGCAGAAAAGTAAGAACTATTCAAAAACCATTTCAGTTCTGTCTTTTGAAAGAAAAAAGGAAGAAAATGTATTACATCATTTGCAATAAACCAGTCAGATATTAGATACATCACATTATTCTGCAGCAAAAATACAGTAATTGTGATTTTTTTCAGAATTAAAAAAGGTGTGGTTTTTTTTTTTTTTTTTTTTTTTTTTGGTGGTGCTGGAACACAAGAAAGATACAAAATAACAGAAGTGTGCAAAGGAGTTGCGATTCCATCCATTTAAATTGGATTCAGCCTGATGACATACAGTGTGTGTGATACACAAACACATTTTTCTGCTGTGTAAGACTTCAAGATGACCCTTTCAATTACACAGTTTGCCTTCACCTCCTAAAGCTGTATTTGAAGCCAAATTATGCTCGGAGTGGAATGCTAATGGGTCATTATATTTGATGATCAAGCCCAGTACAAAAGTTTTCACTTTCCATGCAGCTGTACCCAAAACTTGAATACATTTGAACACTGAAAATAGAAAGCTCTGATTTGAAGGTCAATAATTTAGGAACTTGGTCCTGTATGAGTCAAACATAAAACATATATAATTAGGTTGCAGGCTCATGAGTATGACAAATACAACATAAGGTGATTGAAATCAGTACAGTAACAGCAGCTGGAACACCAGCTGCCAGCCATTGCTCAGGTTTTACTGGTGTTAGGGCAGAGAAGAGTTTTGGGGATCATGAAGTGACTTTGGCAAGGCCAACTGCAGCCAGGGTATTTATGAGAGGGGATGTACAGCTACCCACCTGCATTTGCTTTGACACCATGACCTGGATCTACAGTCCTCCCAGCATCTTCTCCTTTAACCACTCAGAAAAGCCATCCTTTATGTGTTATATAGAAGATTTTCAGGCACTCTTAAAAAGATTTACTTCTTTCTTTCTTTTGTTTTGAGAGGTATTTATATCAAATTACTTTGCATGGCTTTTTCTCTCTTCAGCTATTCAAGCCAAGGCTTTTTTTGTGAAAATTAGAATCTTTTCTATTTGGAGCTGAAGGGTCCTTGTTACTGGCAGTAATGCTATGACATGATCAATGTGGCTCTCCTCCTTATACAAATTGCTCCTTCCAAACTATCTGTCTTGCAATCTCAGTTTTCTTCCCCACCACAAGGGCTGGTGACACAAGAATAGCTCAGACACATCACTTGAGATTAATCAGAAGCTTCAGAGTATGGAGAACAATACAGGAGATAAAGGCCAAATTATCAGTAGAATATGTAAATTGAAAGTCAATTCAAAACCTTTATGCTGCTCTACAGTTTTTACTCTGAGTTAGAGGGTTTATATATTCCAGCTGCAGTGGCAAGGGCCACACTCCATGGTCACTTGCAGGTCAGCTGCTATGGGGCAAAATGAAGGGCTGAAAACTCAATGATGGAGGTGCCTGTAGCTAGTCAGATCGCTCCCAAACATAAAGTTTCTTTGGCAACAAGTAAATACTTTGGGTTCTTTGAGATTAGGGAGATTTAGTATGGTTGGCCAAAAATAACAGAACATGCAGAAAAGTTTGGCTCCGGAGCATATCTTTATCTTGAATAAGCAGATTAAGAATCACTTATTCTAAACCATTTTCCCAACAAGAGCGAGCTTTGAAAGTCTGGCTTGCTACAGATGTACTTGTCAAGAGAAACTAAAAGCATAAAAACCTCAAGGGTTGAAGCTTTCAAATTCCTGTTTCATCAGCTCAGACCTTCCAGAAAAATGCAAAATTGACACTGTTCTCCTCTCTGAGCATTGAGACTTTAACTAACTTCATGAGTCCCTCCAGAAACATCAACAGCCTTCTCTTCCCACTTAAATAATCTCATTGTGTCCAACGGGGACTGGGGTTTCCAAGGGAAGGGGCAGCTGAGGCAGCTCAGTGTCATGGAGGGATCCAGTGCAATGCAAATGCATCACCTTGGGACGCAGGACACAATCCTTCAGCTCTTCCCAACAAGCATCATAGAACCTGTCTCCTTGCAGAGGGACTGGTTAAAGCCAGAAGTGAGCTCAGCTTCTTATCCTCTTCCCATGCATTATGCTGATGGGGCAAAAGCAGCATATCCCAACTGTTCTGCTCCACTACACCTTTTTTTTTTCTGCAGTAAAACTCTACCAGTTTCCAGCACCACTAACGCTGGGAAGACAGAGGTTATGCTGTCTGCAGGCACTCTCTCTTATTCCCTTGCTTGCTTGCATCCCACCAGCACCCTTGTTAGCAAAGGAGTCAGCTACTTTACACCCAACATGCAGTATGAAGGCACAAAAGCATCCACTGGGCATGGATGCAAGAAGAAAAGGATGGTAAAAATAAAGTTAAAGAAGGAGAAGACAGAAGTTAGAAAGAGGCCTAAAGACTGGATGAGGCTAGCAGCATGTGATTCAGGTAGCAAGTGGATATTCAGCTGACCGAAAAACCAGCACCACCATGGAAAGCGAAGGAGACATTCAAGCAAGAGCTGTGTTTTAACAGCTTTTGGGCTCAATTCTGACTATCTGTTGAGGGTAAGCAGCTGCCCTGGTTGTCAGACCACTGGAAAAAATCTGTTTCCCACCTTGCTGTTCTTCTAGAGTTGCAATCACATCTCTCATGCTGCATGCGAGAAGTTTCTGCTCCATTTCACTATCTAGGAAGTCCCTTTTGCTCTAGAAGCTCTTTTCTCTCTTAAGCGAGCAATATTAACAGCTCCATCACAGGCAAAAAGTCTCTTCATCCTGCTTTTGAGGGGAACGGACAGTAAAGACGGTTACTGCTGACACTGTTACTAATCCTTTTACTAATAATTTCTTATTATTTGATGCTGTCATTAAAAAGCTTGAGGTTTTCAAAGGCAGAGGTTACACCAGCCCCTACAGACTTTTATGGGGAGTTTGGCATCTATCTGACCTCTAGATTGTTGTAACTGTCCACTAATAATGATGAAAACAATGCACAGGACATAGAGCATAAAAAGTTTATTTTTATTTTCTGTTTTGCTTAAAGGGGAAAAAAAGGGAAAGGAGAAAAGAAGGGGGAGGGTAATGGGAACAAGAACAAGAAAGGAGAGAAGAAGAGGGAAAAGAAAGAGAAGGAAAGAAAGGAAAAGGAGAAGGAAAAAAGAAAAAAGAGGAGAAAATGAAATGAAAAGAGAAAGGAAAAGGGAAAGGAGAAGGAAAACAGGAAAAGGAAAATAAAAAAAGGGGAAGAATGGAAAAAAATTAGAAAAAAAGGAAAAGTTGGGCTGAAACATACCCGAAATCCACACACAAACTTTCCTCCCACCCCCTGAAAACTGCTTTCCTCTGCACTGGATTGCGAAGTTTTCAAGGCTGGATTAGAGGCTGCTATAAAACAGTTTGCCTGACACAGAACTGTACTGAAATCAGCAATGCTATAAACTGCACTGTGAGGGAGGGCCTGAGCGTGATTCAAGGGTATCGCCTATTGTATAATTTTTCCAGTACCATAAATTCCTGCCCAAGTTCCTGGCATAACAACAACGCCCCACAATATATGGAATAGGTGTCCTTCAGTAAATGTTATACATGGAACAGAATTACAGTGTATGGATCCCATTTATTGAAGATTAGCCTAATTTATATATGTGCAGCTCAACAGCTTGATTTAAACCCGTAGGTTTTTAGATGCGATGTTACATTTTACCTTTCTGAGGCCTCTGTGGTTAGCCTTAATCACTTTACTGTGATTAAGGTGTTTTTCTAAACAGGGAGGTGGATTATTTAAAACCTTTTGGTATGGAAAACCCACAGTTTGTCCACCTCCAACAATCTCTTCTTTCCCCAGTTGTCACAGCAACAACTTCAGCATTCGAAAGGAATCTACTTCAATAATCTAAGCCTCTGATCTTTGACAGGCTTATAATGAAGGAACAGTTTGTTAATGCTGACATAAACATTTTGAAAACTTAGAGGTACAATTATTTCACGTTGTTTAGGAAGTCAGCACTACATGGTCAAGAGAACAGCATCCTGTGAAAATATTTACTTATGCAATTTCCTAGTGAGCAAAATGACTGCCGACAGCACAACTGAGCTGAGATCCCAGCCCTGTGGTTTAAGTAACAAGAATTTTCTTTGCCTCCTGCCCATTTATAGCTCAATTTTCCCCTTTTATAATCCCATGATGATCTTTCAGATAATTCCAGGGTGCCTCAGCCCAATCTCTATTTATTTAAAGACAAAGCCTAAAACCCCAGCCTGAATTAGATCCAGTTCCAAGTGGATCTCCCAGTTATGCTGCTTGCAATAAAAAGTCAGCACTGCTTCTCAGCCAGCCAGCTGTGATGGAAGCCGTTTTCCTGCTCAGCACACCAAACTGCTGCTTTTGCTGGGAGGAGGGCAGAAAGCTGACATGATGACAACGTTCCCCTGCTGCTCTCGGCGAAGTAGCCCCTGTGCTTCCAGTCAAAGCAAAACCCAGAGAAGGCGACGCTCTCAGGGCTGCACTTTGGAGTCAAAGCTCCAGTTGCACTGGGGAGACTATCATCACTCTTAGAGCAATTTTCTACAGTAGCACAAGGGCTCCAGCGGTCCTCGGGGGTGAAATCCATCATGCTGCATGCTGCACTCTATCAAGTAGGGCTCCGAGAAAGGGTCAAGTGGTCCGCTGCCGTGCTGTTTGAGCTCATCAGAGACATATTTAATTTAATTAAGGTTGTCAGCACTATTGATTTTGGCAGTTTCAATTACCGTGCTGTTATGGCTTCTGGATCTACTGATCTGTGATGAGCCCTATCAGCACTGGCACACATTGAGGAAAAAGCCCTTTGTCTCCTTTAAAACCTGACACATCCTGCCATAGGCCATAACTTATTGCTTTTATCCAGCCCAGCTCCTCTTCTGTTCCTCATAATTAATTTCTCATTAGACAGCTCTTTATTGTTTAATTTGTGCAGTTTATAATCAAATTGGGCACATTAATTGTAGCTGAATTTAAGGCTAATGAAAAATAAAGGTTTTCAATAACTTAGTCTTCCATTATTTCAGACAAGATAAAATAAAACACTTTAAGACTTGTCAGCTTTTTAAATTATAAATTAGGTTGTTTAAAGAGCATGGGCATTTAGGAAGCAGTTATCACACATTTAGTAATTATAAATCCTATGCTGCAATACAATTATTAGGATATATTTACAGTTCCTCTTAGTTTTTTTCCACCCTGTTGTTAGTTAACTGCATAACATCTAATTGTTGGTGTTTTAAAATAGCATAATATGGAGTCGCTGGGCCTGATTCCTCTTCTTCCACAGACTGAGCTGTAAATCAGAGGCATGTCAGAGGAAGTCCAAGCCTGTAAAGCTGGAACAGGAGAGGTGTCTGGGTAAGAGGATATGGTAAAGGTTTTATGAAATGCTGATCCTTCTTGTAGCCAGTGTTGCAGGGTTTAGCCCCTTTCCTTCTAGAAAACTGCAATATGCAAGTTACATTTCATACACATTAGGACCAGGACACCCCCTAGCAAAGATCCCTGAATTCCTCTGTGTGTAGACCACAGTTTCTCCTAAGATGCACATGATCTTCATCTTAGCAATGGGGAAACAAGCAGCTGATAAGAGGGCACGTTGGAGCTGAGGCCAGACTGATGGTTTGCTTGCTTTTTCTTTTTCAATATACAGTGAACAGGGAGAGGAAAGCAGGATGGGAAGGAAGATGGAATGAAGCATTCAGGCGGCACCTTCTTTCTTCTTTGCCAAGGTGAAAAATGTGAAAACTGAATTTCCTTCTTTGCTAAAAGGCTGCATTCAACATGCAACATTTTAGGGGCAAATAAGAAAAACAAACAACTTACAAGTGAGTTTCACACTCACACACGCTATGTGCCGTAGGTCAGATGTGAGGCGATGCAGGGGGAATTCGGTTTATTGCATGCTCTAAGACCATTCCTTGCCTGGATGAACAGGATCCTCCTGCTCAGGATGCTATGCTGTGTTAAAGAGTATGTACTTAACCAGACATTAGAGGAGAGGCTGGAAGCTGGGTATCCTAGTTCCTGGCAAAACATCTTCATTGCCTTGTGAGAAAGTTTTTCACAAAAAGTTTTCTCAAACAACAAGTAGGATAACTCCAGTTGGGCAGGGAGAGCTAACCTGTGCTCAATTCAAATATCCACTCTTATTGAGAAGCTGGAAGGGATCTGAAATCAGGACTGCACCTCCCATCTGAGCAGTTTAGCCCCAGATACTCCATGTGGTATAAACCAACCACAGAGAGAAACGGAGAGCAGCTCTCTGACCAGCAGTTGGGGTGCCCACTGGCAGGCTGGGTGGCCAGCATTCACGTATGCCTAGCCCAGAGAACCCAGGGCAGGCACCCCTGGCCACAGTGTGTGTATCATAAGCGTGTGAGCTGCTTCACACTCCTGCACAAGCAACTGCACACTGACCCCTGCTCTGGCTCAGTGAGGGCTATTGCTGTGCCTGATGTTGTACCTGCATTAGGGAAGTACGGGGCAGAGCTGAAGGCTTACACAGCAGCTACATACCAGAAAATGTATAAACTGAAATACTACATAGTGAATAGTCACATCTCCCATTGCAAAAGAACAAGGCTGCTGCTTTGATCTTCAGTCACTTGATACTTGGTTTCTTTTTAATTTAAAGAAAAAAAAAAAAAGAGTACCCTTTTTGTTTGTTTCATAAACAGGAAAGGAGGTTAAAATTCACTCACATCCTTATAAAGTCTGTTTACTACCCTAATACCATATATAAAGAGAAGGCATTGTCAGAGATTTCCTTTGTATACAGGAGTTCAAATTTAGATTATTTCCTATTACAGCAAAGTATGTTTGTCCAAAATGCCTTGGTGGGGATTGTCCCCTGTGGATTTGTAGGAATCTTATAATCTATGTATCACTTCCTGGCTGGAATGAAGAGGTTGTCAATATTGCTAAATATTTCAGCGCCATGTATATTCTCTAACTCAGAATTATTTGAGAGGGAGAGAAGAGATACTGTTTTCCCAAGTATGCACACTGCATCAGTCACCAATGGAATATGGCAATCTTTTCCTGTCCAGCTTTTTGGAAGGGGAAGAGAGCACACGTTTCTTCAACAAGGGTATGAGAAAAACTGGAAGCAGAAGCTTTGTCAGGGAACCAGGGAGCAGGGGAGCCAAACCGCCTTCACCCAGTGCTGAGCAGCAGGGGGAGGAGAGGAAATCAGAGCGCTGGTGAGAGAAGAGGGCTGCTGGAAACTCGGCGTCTGATAAGAATACGTGGGAACAGCAGGGGAAAAACAGATCAGCAAACCCTGAGTAATGTGTGATAAGGAGGCAGGACACACTTTGTCCTTAGCCCTACTTGATATTACCCATCCAGTGAAACCACGGGTGCACCTGGTGAGCACCACATGCAGAGGTTACACTCTTAAGGCCTCTTTAAGTTACTCTCCCCTAGCAAATTAGTGTGCATGGCTCACTTCTGAAAGGAAGAGCCTACTGCTGTTGTGCTCTTTATTCAGCCTTAAATTCCTGGATATACTTATTCCCCAAACCCCTGGCATACAGTCTGCACTCTTCCTAGAAACCAGTGTCATTCACGTAGGCAAAAGCAACAGAAGTCCTGCTCAGTTTGCAGTTTGTCATCCCCTCTTTGTTCAGCTGACAGCATTTCAGTGAGTTTTGTGCCATGTCACCCGCAGGACAATCAAATCCCCTAATTTCTAGCTAGTATCTGACTGTAAATAGGGCCACCAGACCTGGTTGCACATGCACAGAGTAGGTACCTAAACCCTGGAAACGTCTCTCTCCTTTAATTTAAAAGTAACAGAAAGATTTTTAAAAGGAAATTTATATTAAAAAAATATCAATAATAATCGTTCCCAGGCAAAGCCACTTGCAGCCAAGTTTCAGCTGTGAGGAAACTTTTATTAGCCAAGAAATGAACTCATGAAAAGAGAGGTTTATAATGGAAACAGTGAGGGACTGCAGCAGCACTGCTAACAGGTGCCACTGTTACAGCAGTGACAGGGTGAATAAGACTTTTAAAGACACAGTTGCTAGAGCTGTGCCCACCCATGCAGCTAAAGTTCTATCAGGATTTCTGTAATGAAGCTCTACTTGCAGGGGTCTTGATACTTTAGTCATAAAAGCATACCTCAGGCTGAAAGTGAGAAAATAGAGACGCAGCACTCCAGGGCACTTGAAAGAAGGAGAAAAATGAAATAAAATCCATATAGTTGTTTTGAAGGATCTCTTTGGGATTTTGTAATTTGAAAAAACACACTCTTTTACAATTAAATCTGGCAGATTATTGGTCAATGGCATTAAATGGGGAGGTTTCTTTTTCAGTTTGTTGCATTTTAATTTAGAGCCCTTAAAAAGTTTGTGGCATTTTTTAAGCTTAAAAAAATCTTATAGCTCAATTAAGGGATAACAGAAATAAACCAGGATTACCTGTTTGTAATTACACAAAGTTAAGTCCAAGAAAACAATACACTATCACAGCCCTCTTGGGTAATTTGAGTAGTCGCTGTAGGATATCCAGAGGCAAGAAAAGGAAGGTTGAAACTACAGCTTATTCCTGAGGATTTACTGCCGAATAGCAAAAGACTCCTAGTGCAAAAGACCACAGAAGGAGATGGAAAAACAAGTCCTGTTTTCTTGATCAACCTTTTAATCATCTTAAAGGATATGTTACCATACTAAACAAACACTGGACTAGGACACAAATTGGATTTAATTTTCTACTCTTCCTCAAGCTTTTGACCATTCTGCTCACAATATCTTTCCCTATGTCCGTCAATGTGCAATCCTGCAGTACAGTCTGAGTATAATTACATATACGCAGCTGACAGTAACACAAATCAGCTTAGTGTACCCATGCCTGAAGACAGAATCTATTAGCACTTCCTCACCAAGGAGGAGTACATGTTTTCTGTATACATCAAATTAATCCTAATAATGAAGATGTGAAGATGTTTTCATTGCAATTATCTGAAAATATCACAGTCAACTAAATACCCTACCACACTCCTGAAAAGATAGGGAAGTACAGCAGAAGAGTTAGCTGGGGTGGAAAAGAGCTTGGTCCTTTTTTCTGTATTCTGAGTGGGACTATCTAAACTCAAGGCACTTTTTGACTGACTACACCTGCCGCCACAGTGACATACTAGCTGAACTTGGCTCTTCATGTTTGAACGTTGTATAGCTACCTCAAATTCAGTCTGTTTAGATTTAATCTTTTTACTCTGGAATCGTGTGCCAAAGCTTCAGTGTTTTCAGTGTAATACATATATATGTACGGTAGCAGATGAGGGGACCCACAGCTTAACTTCTTTAAAAAACTGGCAGTAAACACAGTGCCAATCGCTTTCTTTCATCAAGAACTTCCAAAAGGAAGAGGTTGACTCTGTAATTACAATATTAATTTAATTATAATCATCCAATTTTGGATTTAAACATGAGTATGTGAGTAGCAGCACGGTATACACAGTATATGTAGTGCTGGTACATGCCATTTCAGTAATTCAAAACATATGCCATGTGTTTCTTAAAGCTGTCAGGTAGAGTGTAGCTATCCCCTTATCACTACCAGAGCTCCCTACCTGGACCAAGCCTACATATTTATTGGTATTAGACATGAAGTGGGCCTGCTGTCAGCTGTATTTGGTTAAACTTGGTATAAAGGTACCTTTCAATCCTGAGGTCCTTTACCAGCTTGGTGATAAGAGATCCGTTCCTCAGTATATTATAGCAGTATATTATAGCCTGTGAGCTGAGTTAATTTACACCAGCTGAACTAGTCCTGTACATACTGGGCAGACACAACACCAGGACCCTGTGAGGCTCCTCGCATGTTACAGAAATCCCTGGCCTCCCCTTTAGAGCAACCTTTCCACCCTCAGCACAGTGGAGACAGCACAAAGCATCTGAAGCCTGGGACATAACCTTTTCTCTTTGAAGTTTCCATGTTTATTTTTCTATGCCTGAACTATTTGCTTATAAAACTAATATGACCATCAGAATAAAAGTGAGCATTTACTCCTAGCTTTGTCTTTTGGACTCTGTTTGACACATGTTCTGTACACTGAAATGGGGAGTGGGCAAGGAGCACTGAAGGCAAGGGTTTCAAAACTGAATGCATATGCTACCTCTGTTCATTAGGGGCCAGAATCTATTTTCAGACCAGGGAGCACAGATGTATATTTATTTTATTTTTCTGCTTAATTTTAAGATACTTATTGCCATTTCCCTTGCAGCAGGGTGTCGGAGAGGATGAGATTGCACACTCAAAGGAATGAACCTTTCCATTCCATCTGCCCTTATTTAGAAGTGATGGCCTCCATTTCTTTTTCTGTTTTTTTTTTTTTTTTTTTTTTTAATAGAAAAAACCCCTTTATTATGTCCTTCAGGCAAGTTCACTGAGTCCACTGTATTTCAACAGGAGCTAAAGACATGGTTCTACTTACCCTCCCCCAAAAGGTCTCTATTAATTGTTTTCAAATGTTGGCAGCCATGTGAAACCCTGCCTAGCAAGTCTGGCTCCTTATATGATTTTTATTAAAATTCACTTTGCACACAAAGCACATGAGATTTATGGCTGAAACTAATAGGTTGGTTCTCACTAAGACATAAATCCATGGGCTGTTTATTGAGGCTCATGGACATTGAAAATGTGGGTAATTGTTACTGTGAGTGTTCAGCTTAAAAATAGTCCATCATGTCTCTAAGGAAATTTGTTTAATCAAACACACCACATAAGCTTCTGAAAAATTGCTTTATCTGTGATGGTGAATGGACGGACTGAGCAGGGTAACTTCTGTATCTCATCTGTTCAGTTTAATTTCACTTACAGGACTTTTCAAATTTTCCTCTTGCATGGTGTCTTATAAAGAGCAAATGTAGAAAGGATCCCATTCATTTTCTTTCCACATGCCAATTTTAGCCATCTATACATAAGAATTTCTACTTTCTTGCTACTAATCCTTTACAAACTCCAGCTGAGTTTTAGAAAGTCCAGTTCTTCCTGTCTCTCTCATGGCCACAATCTGCCACTTGAACTCAGTTAAGAATTCTGATGGCAGTGCACAAGGTGGAGCAGAGCCTGGACAGATCCTTTCCTCTCAGGGTCCAACCACATTGCCATGTGCAAACAATTGCCAGCTAGACTTCCAGCTGTACTCTGGAAGCCATTTAGATGTGTTAGCTCAGTACTGTGCCCAAGCAAATAAGTCCTGCTTCTCAACATTACATTACCTTTCAGCAAGATCCAAACTTGTCTAAATGGCTTCCAGCTCACATCTGGTTTGCAGCATGTCAGCTCGCAAGGGAGAGTGATGTAGATCATGCCACCTGAATGGATCTTCTGCTCTCTGTTGTGCTGGCAGCATGACATTAAGAAAAGGCACAGACAACCTTTCTGCTCCAGTGACTGGGTTACCCCAAATAGGCTTCTAGTAGCATCTAAGATGACACAGGGCATCTTTTCTGGCCTTCAGTCACCCTTCCAGAAGGATGTGGGTCTCACACAGGTTCTGTGCCATATTTGCCAGCCTCATGTGAATATCTCAGGTATCCTAGGATGTCTCACCCAGACCTTGACACTTATTTATACACAGTACACCTCAATAAAGTGGATGACTCCTAAAACACAAATAAGTTTTTATTGTTTTTCTATCATATTTTTACTTCTGTGAATTTTGATATCATATATATTTATTATTGTGGTCATGTCAAAACATTGAATGTTACACAACCATGAGGGAAGCCACAGATGCTGAGGTTACTCAAGGACTGCTTATGCTATGCATAAGCATCATAACAAAAAACAGTGTAGCCACATCAGTGTTATTTTGCATTCAAAATAGCCAATCACTCTGAGAAATGGATCTTGGTAGTAGTAGCACAATGCTGTATTATTACAGATACACTGCTTTAGCAAACTAATAAGTATCTCCCATAACATCTGGTTAGAGGTAGACTCTGTCTCTTTTGCTCCATGCTGTGAAATATAAAGCAAAGAAGACCTACAAAATAAGGATGAAAGGGTGGAAGAGTGCCCACAGTGCAGCTAACTGTATTTTTAAGTTGATACCTCATTCATTCTAAAATGGTATGTAAATACTGAAACCCCCCAGACAGCTAAAGAAATGCCTAAAATTCCATAAATTCTTTGGCAGATGAAGAATTAACATGAATAGAGACTTCACCAATTTGCAGGAGTTTTGGTACCTTTATGACAATGGTGTTTATTCTGAGTTTTTCATACATCCTGGTGCTGCTGAAGTAGACATTTTCTGAACTATTTCTTGCCTTCTGTCACCCAGTTCTTCCTCCTTGACAAGCTGCTTCTCTTTCACTCCTTTTTACAGCATTTGCTTAGTAGTCTATCAGTTATCTAAATCTGTTAGGTTGTTGTTTGCTGATGAAGTCTCAACGCTCTTGTCTGATCTAGTGACTAGGTCAGCAAGGTTGTGTGTCCCAGGGACTTGGGGAACTGTATAGAGATGACCTCTGACACTCATCAAAGGCTCCAAGGCACTGTTTGGCTCCTATCAGTTTAATCAGCTGGCTCATTCCTGCTCCTTCACTATTCATGACACTACTTGTATCCCTCATTGCCTGCCTTTCAGAACATACAGCCCTGCTTACATGCTGCCCCTTCACACTGAGTTTGGCTCCTATGGATGGGCCTCATGCAATGTACCATTCATTCTTGACCTGACTTGCATTTTGCAGAAAATTTCCTTCATGCTGAAAGGAAGGGTAACAAATAGGAAGCTTTCTTTTATTTCAGAGACCTAGAGGTCAATATTATTCCTGAATCTTTTGTGGCAGTTTAACGTGATGATTAAAGTGTAAAGTCCATGCCTCTGCTACCTGCTTTTCAAGAATTAGAGTTTTAACACCCCCCCTCCAAAACTGCAAACCAAATAACATTTCCATGAAAATGTGATAAAAGCCACACAGAAACTGCTACAGAAATCTTTCTGCTCTTATCTAGTGAAAATAAGAGCAAAGAAAAATTTTTTTTAAGAAAAAGATCCCATAAAATATCTTCCCAATTTTCTTCTGCATACTGCATAAGGCAGCCGTTGATCAACAAAGCTAAAGAGGCTGTCCCAGGTCCCTTGCTGCATCCTGGTTAGCTTCACATATGAGGAACACGTACTCTGGGTTACTTGATGCAGAGGGTATGAAACCTGGCTTCATAGCTTCTGCACATACTTTGTGGCTGCATCTGGGCCTCTCAGTAAAGGACATCAAATATCAAAGTAATGAAGGCTGCATAAAAAATTAAAGTGTGTCAGCACTACCGCTGAAAGTCTACCAAGGGCTTTAACCAGGGAGACTTCTCCTCTGTGCCTTTTCAGCTAGATTGCAACATAAAGAGAGTCTCACATCATGGATTACTTTGTTTTATCCAGCTGTAAATCTACTCCCCAAAACTATCAGAATCTGAAGACTGGTTGAGAAATAAGGCTATCCATGAGCACTGCAGCTTTCTGATGAAGCAGCTTGTTAGATAAAGGACAAGCATTATGTTCTTCTGTGTTTCAACCATGCAAGGGTACAACAACTTGGAAATAGAATAACATTTCAAGTGAATTTAGATTAGAAAGTGGCTACTGAAACCACAGCTCCTTCAGAGGCTGAGAGGCATTCTAATGTATAGCATAAAAACTATCCACAACACAATGAACTCCAAACACCGCCAACGAGGCTCAGACACCTTGTCTGCAGTGAAAGGATCATACTACAATGCTGTGTGGACATCGACACAACAGCATGAATGCACTCAATTGGAGCAATATCAACTCAGCTAAAGCAATATAAGATATGCTGATAATACTCCTCTGTGTAAAGAAATGCTTAAATAGTCTTAGCTGAATGCATATTTTTGCAACACAAGAGCAGTAGAAGATTATATAAATTACAGCAGTTAATAGCCGTTTGATTCACCGCTGAGTCTCCAAAAAGAGAGAGGATGAAGTGATTCCTGAGGTGGATATATTCTGTTGTATAATGTGAGGATCAGTCTTGTAATCCTTGCTAAATCAACAGCTCTTTGCTCCCATTGAGCTCAAAACCTGTCCTGGGAGAAGAGGAAGAAAAGCAGCCTTTCACCATAGAAAACAAAACTATTTCCAAATATTTATTACCTTTTCTGTAAAAGCCATCAATAAGTCTTCATTTTCTGTAATACCTTTCAGAGCTATTTCTTTTTTCCCTAGTCTTTAATGTTTACTCTAAATTCTGAAGTGGCAAGTTAAACTAACAATCTCACCAGCAACTGAATTCATCTGCTTACTCTGATATGCTTGGCAATGACCTGTTAGTATTAACTGTTAAGTTTCCTTCTGTTTACTGAATAGTTTTAGCCATTCAGCCTTCACAAAATACACTCTTTAAAGTGCAGGGGTTTATATTTTCTTTAATAACTAAGATAACTTACATAGAAGGCAAATACGAGAAAGTGTTACTTCACATTTTTTGTGTTGATGCCTTAGCAAACTATCAAATTGCAAAATACACACTGTTGCAATGAAATTAACAGTTGTGGGAGTTTTAAACTTGTATTTCTGAGGCGTCAGCTCTTCTGCTATTGTAGGTTGTGAAGCTTCTCAACAGAACAGGATCTATTTTTGGTCAACTAAGTGTGGGTTTTTCTGTCTTATTATCTCCACTGAGTTGAGGAGATTTCTGCAATTAAATTTGAACCTGAATGTGAATCATAAAAATGACTGACTGTTCATGGTGTGCTAAAGATTGGGCACACTCCCTTGGAGGCTCAATGTAATAAACCCTAAAGTTTATTTAATATTTTTTATCAGTATATACCAACATCACTGTTACACAGGAAGCAAGTGTAATTACATCTTTGGGAAAGTGAGGCACAAACCTGAAGCCTCAGGGCAATAGCAGAGCCAAGACGTGAACAAGGGTCTGACATGTTCCAGATTTTAGTTCCATCCTCTGGTTCACCCTATCTTAGGAAAGGAGGGAATGCTTCTTTTATCTTGTCATATATTTTAACTTCATAACATACATTGAACCAATTCACCATCATCACAGGTGAATTCCTGAAAAGCTGCCTAAAGCCACTTTTATTTTCTGTGTTACTTTCCCGGAAGTAGCTGAGCTGGGAGTCCCTTGCTTTGTGCACCTGCAGTGCAACTGAAATGAATGGGATCCTTCCCAAGCACAGCCTCACAGCTTTGCAGAGCAAGTACAGAGGAAAGCAAGAGTGTGCAGAGAAAAGAAAGCAAAACAAGACCACCTTGGTGTAGCTGTCCCATTTTTAACACTAGCATGCAAGTAAAGGTCTGAAACTCCACCCTACACCTCCTTTTTCACTTTTAGCATGTCTTTAAAGAGGCAGATGGATATCAATTACATTGTCTACCTCTTTTACCAGGGGGGCAGAAACCTCTTTCACCTGCACAACAGGCTTGCTTCAGCTTTATTTACTTAGTTAATTACCATCAAAAAAGTTACATTATACAAATGCACATACCTCAGTTCATATAATATGCTTCACAAAAAGAAATATTATACTTTAATAGTTCAATTAAAGTTATATGTAACTACTTTGGCTCCACCATGCATCGTTTACCTTTGTAATGGATATGGATTGCAATGGATTTTTCTATAAAATTGTAAACTTTTAAAAAAGAGGATAATGTTTTGAAAAAATAATATTATTTTGTATTGGGTTTAGAAGCTTTTAGTTTGTGTGGGGATTTTGCCTTTGTTTTTGGTTGTTTTTTTTTTTTAATATACACAGTAGAAATGAATGGAATGCTTAAAATTAAAGGCCTTTCAAAAGACACTTGTGCTTTTGTTTTTATTGGGGATTGACAGTGGCTGCAGTCAGACTTAGTGTGCTTTTTTAGAAGGACTTCAAATTAAAGAGATGATTCAGTAATACAATAATTACTTTTCATGTCTACATTATTGCTGCTTCTCTGTTTATTAGAACATGACTTATACATCAAGAAGTCACATTTTGTACCAGTGCCACAATGCATAAGACTTCATAGAAAGTGCCCTTTGGTTCAAATTATATGCCCTTTGTACATTAAATCAATTAACACTGAAGTACTTTATGAAGTATGTGAGAAGTTAGAGCTGTATGGAGTGTCAGAGACACAAAGTCATTTAATGGTGCTTTACAGCCTGCACAGAAGTCAGAAGCAAATTAATAGTTTGGGAGATCTCCCAGAACCACAAGTGCAGATTTTAGAGATTGGCTACTAGTTAATTCAGAGGTAAAGGAATGGTAAATGTTGGTCATTATTTTTGTTTAGAGACCAAATAAAGCTTCTGTGACTAAAGTCAGAAGGGATAGATAGCTGATGTTATTAAAGTACTGATGAGACGCTGATCATGGCGATAACAATGTGCTGCAAGTATCCTGTCAGTGGCACAGAAGCTATGGAAGTAACGCCTGTGTGACTGTAGCATGATGGGCAGGGCTACAGCAACTGGAATATACAGAATATCTTCATTAAGAACAATGAATTAAAAAGATGGCATGTTAAATAGGGAGGAACAGCTTTATTTGGTTCCTGTGATTGGATGCTGCATTAGCTATTATTTAGATAAACCTTGGCCATATAAAGGAAGTTGATCTGTGAAAGCAGCTTCAAGGGTTTACTGGTTAAAAATGAGTCAGAGCTACTAACCCTGCTTTTAAGCATTTGCCTATAGCAGTTGTATACTTGGGCTTTTAGGAGAAATGGGACAAAATGTAGTGATACTTGGAACACTCTTGATTCAAGCAGTATAATTGGAGTCCATCACAATCTTTCCTTCGTTCATCAGACAGGAAAGGTAACCAGTTCCCAAAAGGAACCCTTCTTGGTCACCACCTAAAAGCATTACTAGACAGAACTTAGAGGTTCTTTTCAACCTAATCTAATGTATTCTTTACAAATAGGTATGCAGATAAATTCTGTCGACCAAGGGCTAAAAAGAGCATCAGTCTTGCTTTACAGAGACTCTGTGTAGCATTTGCTATACTGGCACTATTTTGGAGTAAACACCAGCCATGCCAACTAACAGCCGTGGCAAATACTGATGCTTGGGACCTGGGGGAAGAAAGTGAGGAGAGAATAATAGAATGTTAAAGTCATCTAATTAAATTTCTAATCCAGGTTTACATGATTAAGCAATAATGACTATGGGGAAGGGCATTTCCTGGCAGTTAATGACCGGCTGGAGGATTTGAGAGCTTGAGGTAAAGCCAAGTGTTCTTAACACTGTCAGTCATTAATTGCCAGGAAATGCCCAACTCAGGAGGTTATTACTGCTGTTATAAACCAAGAATAGAAAAATATAAAGAAAAAAGACAGTAATTACCTTTTAAAAGTGTTGAAAGCTGAGCACTGAACTGGCTGTCACTATGGAGACAGAGTTTTATTTATAGCATCAGTCCTTTGCTGGCTTTTAAAGACTGCCCCAGTACCCAAAGGAGGGCAGGAGTTAGTTCTCAGGGCTCCATTAGGTATATAATTGGTAATTCAGAACATCAGCTCTGTGCCACGGGCCACATAACATCTGCAGACATCAAGAGTATCACAAAACTTTACAACACTGATTACAAAATACTGGCAGCCACTCAGAACATTTTATAGTTACACATACCTTCAGAAAGCATTTCCAGTAGTTCCTGCTTTGATCTGCAGAGTGTGTATCTCTAAATAGGATCCTTGTAATGTCACATTGTGCTGTTTCCTAGGAATTAAGTACTTAGGGACCAGATCTTTAAAAGTGATTAATACTGTGGGTCTACTCAGCCAGACAGTGATCACTAACCAATTTTGCAACTGTGTAACTACTGATTTCATTGGAACAGCTGCTGATTTACACCAGGTAGCATAAAGAAATTCAACCCAGTGTGTAAGAAATGCAAAGCCTAAAACCTCCTTCTTACCTTCTTTTGAGCCTCTGAAAGAAATTATTCAATATTCAATAGCTGATTCCTAAAGCAGGTAAAAAACAAGTAATTTTGTCCTTTTTAATGTTGCCTAAAAGATTCTGGTGCTTGTTATGAGATACTTGAAATTTGCCTGATATTTCAAGGAAGGCAGTTGTTCAATTGAGCTCATCAGAAACTGAATTTCTACCCCTTGACTAATTTGGAACAATAACAACAACAAAAAAAAAAGGCCCAGTAAAGAACTGAGGCACCTAAATCAGGATAAAAGCAGGACTGAGGAGCCTGACAGTAAAGTCATAATCCCAAAAAATATTGCTTCATTTCAATATCCTGCTAAATTCACTGAGTGTCAGATTTATAAATCCTGGTTCTGTGTAGCACCTGCTCTCTTAGATATGCTCACATCAGATGAACCAGACATCATTAGAATAATTTAACTTGAAAACAAAATAAGGTGAGGATAGGTGGTTTCCTTTCCCACCTCTCCTCTTCCGCACCTTGTGTAGTGGCCTGGTAGTATGAGTATTCATCCAAGATACAAGTACTATACAACATCAAGCACTGGACCTAGGTCACTCTCATCCCTGCGGAATGCCCAAACCATTATTACAGGGTGGGGATTCCTTTTGCGCTTAATTTCCAGCCCCATTAATCTTGCATCCTTTGCTGACTGCAGCAGAAATCAACAGAGCTGTACCTGTGTTTCTTTATTTAAACACATTATAAAACAGAAGCCTAGGCCTTCTGAATCAAAAAAAGCTCTCAGAACCAGTTTTGGAAACATGGATCTTTAATAGATGTAAGCAAAGAATTTTACTCTTAGTTAAATTAATATGATTTAGCATAGTATTAATGCTTCAGAGAAGAATGAAAATAATGCTTTCCTCTTTTCCCTTCTCCCTCACCTTTTCATTTTCCTTTAGTATACCGTCCATTTGGATGTTGAGACACACAACTGGCTGTAGGCAGATGTAATCTTGCTTTGCCTGTTCTGTGAGATGGCTGGATTTGAGACAGATGCTGTCTAGAAGCTACATTAGCCCAAAGTAGTGTGGCAGTGCAGCTCCTTGATTGAAGTGACAGCTATCAACCAAAGTCAGCTGATGGCAGACAGAACATATCTTCAGTCTGAAGACTAGAGTAGGAGCTGCCTAACTCTCCTCAGAGGCATTACAGTTGCTGTACGTGCTGAGTATATGATGAATCTAGACTCCATCTTGGGTACTAAATAAGTAAAATTTAGAGGTTACCAAGCCTTCATTAGGTTTGGATGACACTAAATGCCAGTAAAATCTCCCATACTTTTCAAACTACTCCTCAATGTACAGATAGATGCTGCAACATCTTCGCTCTAAGCTGCAATCTACCAGAAGCTGGGCTTTTCTTCCCAATTCCTGGCCTCAGCCTTCCAAAATTAATAACTTTACTTCAAGCTGACATTTATTCTATCCTGGTGCATGAGCCAATGATGTACTGGATGATGTACCAGGAGACATACCTGTCACAACCAACACAGGAACGTAGCTGAGGCCTCAGTGATGTGCTGCAGTGGGGAGTGCTTCTGAATGGGATTCTATTTTGAGCATGATGCTGTGGCTTCTCTCCTGCTCAGTGATCTCATGCAGCAGACACAGCTGGCTGGCAGATGTGGCAAATCAACGTTATCTTTCATAAGGAGTTGTGGAGTAATGAAGAGGCTGTGGTATTGCCCTGTGAATGCATAAGACACAGGTCTAGATAGTGAAGATGGAGCCATTGGCTTTATCCCAGGGGAATCAGTAGGTCTGCAGTTGCAAGAGAGAGGAAAAGAAAGGATGATTTTTTTTTCCTTAGGTCAGTGTAAACTCTTGGCCTTCGGGTCACAGTGTCAAGTTTTTCTTTTACATTATTAAATCATGATAGTTTCCAGATTTCTTGCTGAAGTATAATCCATATAAATGTTTCTCTTTTTTTCTAACAGAACATGTAACGGTGTTATACCATTCCATATCACAGTTTGATCTCCAGTAATTCAATAGTTATATCCTTTCCTTTTGACTAGAAAAAGAAAGTTCTACACAACACCTAAGCATCAAAAATGCTTCAGTAGAGACCATTTTCCTAGCTGTTACATTGACTGGCTCTGGATTCTTTCACTGTGCCCTTTTCTGTTTCATAAAGCACAGGAAAGGAAATACATTGAAAATATTGGAACAGGCTCATATTCTTACAACCACTGCCACACTATCTTCTTTGTAGGTATATTGAGACAACATTGAGGTAGAGTTCATTCCTCAGAAGGATGAGAACTACCCAATTTGTTTACCAAAGCAAATAGTCAACAGTGTGTTTTTACCTGTTTCTTTCCTAGTACTTGTTTCAATGACCAAGCACAGCTGTGAATACTAGAACACATTTGATGAGCTCATGGCCAAAAGCAGTATGGCTGCAGCCATATGTGTCCTTTCATAAGAAACAGGAAGAAAAAACTGGACTTGATGTTTTCCGGTTTGAATCAGGTATGTCAGACTGCCAGCAATGCTTCCACACTCTTTTCAGGTTCCAGGTTCCCCAGCACGCATCAGGTAGTCTGTTTCATGTCCTTTTGGAAAGCTTTTGTAAAATGACAGCTGTATTATTACTTTTTGTATGTTATTTAGATTAGTTTAACTTTGCTGCCTAGATTGGAGAAGCAAATGGGACACTATTTTTTAGAGAGGGTGTAAGGCATATGCAAAGGACAAGGAGAAGTTTTCAGGAGCCTTAAAACAAAAGATGCTTATATACAGAAGCAACCAGAAAGTTGTAATTGAGCTCTTCTCTGCTTTGCAGGCTTGGGGATTGGCAACGCATGGCTCCTTGCATTTTAGGTTTTCAACAAACACCATTTAGGTCAGTGCTGGTGTTTACTCCATATGACTGTCAGGTTTAATACAAACCCTGGAGATTGTTACAGATTCTCTGTTTTTCTAGTAAAAATTTAAAAAGTAGCAGACTACAAGAAACTGAAAATATCAAATTAGAAAATTGCCATTGCACTTTCTTATTCAGCAGCATGGTTCATAGAGAGAACAACAATCCAATATTGCAAAATCTGATTAATTTAAGATCTCCTATAGACAACTAGAACACATTACCCCATAGTCTAAAGGTCACCATGTTTCTCAACATTTATGGTAAGCTTTATAATTTTATACCTAATTGGATGGCCATCATGAACTTTTAAACCAAATCAAAACCTGATAGCAATTGTAATTGTACAGAGCAGTAGGGATTGTCCTCAAGTCTGGCCTAACAGCTAAGAATATGCTTTTTCTCTAAAGCTATGATAAATTAATTACTTACAAAAGGAAGAACAGTCAACATCCATGCTCTTTCTTATCTTAATGAACTTTTTCGTCAGAGAATTTCTACCTATCTCTGTCCCTAAATACAGTCATTACTGGCAGAGTGAATGGAGATACACCAGTAGTTATTGTAGACTGAATGTTAACTCCTGCAAAACTGAAATGACACAACTGCACTAGCCTGGCTGCATATGCAGGCTTTGTCAGACCACTGAGCTTTGTTAGCTCAGACTTTTCAGATGTATGTTATATATATACATTTATATAATACTGACTATATACATAAGTACTTATATTTGTATAGTACTAAAGGTGAAATAAAGTATTTCCAAGGTGAAAATATTAAATATCTTTGCTTAAGAACTTTTGAAATGGAGCACTTCACCATTTTCAGACTTTCATTATTTTCTTTTCTAGAAACAAACGTTGAATAAACACAGTTTGTTGAAGCTCCACTTTGGCACAAATAAAGAAATAAATAAATGTGAATTAGTGATTTAAAAATTAGCAAGTGCTTTCAGAAAAAAGGATTTTCTTTTCAATGTACCTTTTTTTGAAGTGGAGGGAACACTTTCATACTGCATATAATTTCTTCATACCTTTCACCAGTGTAAAAAAAAGAGAGATCTTTTTAATGAATATTTTTTCCACCAAAGTGAACTTTTTTCAGAGAAGTACATGTTTGAGTCCAAAACACACATTTGCCCAAACCATGTATTTTAATGAAAAATTTTATGTGATGGAAAAGACATCTTCTGTAAAATGCTTTCCTGACATTACCATATTATGACTCAGGACTAAATTAAAGAATATTAATGGCACTGATCTTGTGTGCATGAGTGATAAAAGAACAGACTCAAAAGTAAGGTTTTACTTGGTATTCCTAAAATGTGCCTTGGGGAGGGCCTTATCTCACCAGATGATTAGACATCAGAAAGCCAACATTAGAATCACAGAGTGAAAGAGTGGATATCTGTTCTTTTTTTCTGGCAGCATAACTTACAAGTAATACAACGCCAATACACTGACTCTAGGTTAGATTTTCTTCATGCTTAGATCTCCTTATAATTCATTTATGGGGGAGTACAACCACACTACAAAGTCAAATGGGCTTCATCACAAAAAAGAAAGGATCTCTAGTGCTCATCTTAGATCAACATAAACCTGCAATAGAGTCTGCTGCTCAAGATGTAATCAGAATATACTATCTATTTATAATAAGATCAGGACACATAGCTATCCCTCAAGCTAAAAAGCTTAAAGAAGTTATCTACTGAAAATACAAGAAATTATGCTGATGCTGAAGTATGAGTACAGTAAATCCAAAGGCCACTGAAAGAATGCAGTGGGCTCTGGAACCCGTCTCAAAAACCAGAAAGAAGCCCAAGTTACTTCTCGCTCATCTCCCCATATTCAGTTTGACAGGTCGATGCACTTATCAGTTATGCCCCGTCTTCTGCTTGTGCTGCTTAATACTGTACAAAGCTTATGTTTGACAGCTACAAAGGCTGCGATGGACCTCAGCAAAATTGGCAGAGCTTTCTTGAAAGGTCTAACTTGCTTGTGATGGGATCTCCCATGGTATGGCATGTCTGATTCTTCATAGTCCCAGTGTTCTGCACCTCTCACTGCTGGATCTCTCCTTTGTGTTTTAACTTACAGGTTCAACAGCTTTTGAAAGTAAATCCCAGTTGAAAAAGAAATTTGGAAATATCTTTTTTGCTCTGAGAGCACCAAAATGTACCCAGAGACAAAATCTGATCTGACATGAAGCATCCAGGAGAAAATGGATAGGAAGTGCTCATGTTTGTGTTTAATTGGAAGCATCCAGCATACAGAGGTTATTATTCTTCTAACACAAAAACCAAACCAGAACACAATTCCGTTCAGGTACATCATGAAGTATAATAATAGAAATTGTAGTTAGTGACTTACAAAACTTTCCATACCAGATCATTTGTACTTTTACTCTTGGACACATTACTAAATGATCAGCATCAGGCAGCATTTTGATAGTATGAACTGGAGTTTCCTCAGAGAAAAATGTCATTTAGGATTTAAGTCAACTCTTCAGCACGAGTGGCTGGTTTTAATGACTTTGCTTTCACCACATGATAACCAGCCTGCAATGCGATGTTGTTTAGTGTTCCAAATACCTGCTGGAATGTATTATTCCACATACCTTTAAAAGAAACAGGGAACCCAACCAAAAAAAAAAAAAGCAAAACAAAATAGAAGTTGGACAATGTCTCCCAGCTCTGGGTGCTACCTATGAACAGAATAATATCTGTTGTTTTTCTGAACCTTTCTTGTGGGGGCTTCTTATTTATAGATTATGGAACTCTTTGATTAAATTGGAGGTTTCCAAGCCACAAGATGCAGGTCCTTCAGAGGCTGATATTGCTCACGCAGCTGAATGCTACCTTCTGAAGTCATTCATGTGCAGCACAGAGCCAAAGGGATATGTCATTAGCAACACTAAAGCAGCCCTGGTAAAATGTGAAACTAAAGTGAAACTCAGGAGCAAACACAGGCCACCACTTCAGCTGTGTGAAGCTGGTGAAAGCCAGCACTGCTGCTAACACTGCTGTTCTTACTGTAAAGCATCCCCCTTCTCTTGCATTGGCAGGCCATTCCATGCTTTTGTCATTCCTTCCATTGTGCCAGCACCAGAGTTAGTACAGCTGAACAATGACTCAGAGTGGGGAACTCATCTGACTGAACATTTTTTTCTCTATTTTTTTTTCCTGGCTGTGTTATTTCTACCCTCTCTCAATTCTGGTTTACTCTGTGGCCACAAGAAAACTTGTTCCAGCAGAAGGAAAGGCTCCACAGAAAGAAGTACCACCACTGGAAGTGCTGAGATTTATTAACTGAAAATGATCCTATGGAGCTCTAAAAGTAAAGATTACTCCCAGCTACAAAACTAACTTGCTGTATGGTGCATGGCAAGCTGCTCCAAGTCTCTCTTCCCAATTTCAGTCTGTTTAGACTATATGTTCTCCAAAGCAAAAATGTTGTTCTTATTATGTACTAATGCAATTAATTCCTAGTCTAGGTTGGGGAACTGTAGTAATAAAAAGAAATTAAAATAATGATTTCTGAGAGTAAAAGCAGTTTACCTAAGTGATTCATGTTAGCTGGTGGAAATGCAAAGCAATCATTACCTTGTGAAGTACTTCCCTATACTGAAAATTGCAGAACATGGTATTCTGTTTATCAGAGAGATCAAATTCATCATGAAGTCAAGAAACCCATGTGAAAGGCATCTTCCTAATAAAAGAATTTGCATTATATGCAATCTCTAAAATGAGCATTATATTTAGCATATGAGATGCTACAGATATTTTTTTCTTGTTCAGAAAGTACAATCATCTAAACATTTTTATCTGCTTTTTAATTTTTTAGACTATCTGGGCATACTTTTAGTCACAAAATTACTGAAACTCTGGTGTATTCTGAGAGGAGGAAGAGTGTGATGCAATTTTCAGTTTATTCTCATAATCTTTATATCAGAGCAGCATGGACGGATTATACATGAGACAATGAAATTGTTCCACACGGAGAAGTGCTAACGAGTGGTTCCTGGGGCCTGCTGTGTGTCCTCTCTGGCACTTGATCACCTTAGAGACTTCAGTGAGACTGTTGGTTCTCAATGTTTCACTTCTGCACCAAGACTTTTCCCTGGGTCTATGTTTCTGGTTCCCTTTGCTGAAAACAAGGCTGATGTGCAAACATTGTGATAGCTAATTTTCCCCTTGAAAAGGCTCAAGTTTATCTATCTCTTTCTGTACTTGTTTTGCTCCTGGTGTACATTTCACAAAAGGAAGGATCTCTACATATTAGCAGATGGTTACCCTGGTGATAGAGACACAGTTCAACCAGCATCCCTACCCTCACAACTACTGATGGAGAAAAGCAGAGGTGGCATTATTAGGAAATATTGCTGTATAACAAACCAAAGAGAGAACACTATTCTCTCACTTTTAAAATTGTTTTAAATTAGTAGGAACAGTCCTGTGTGCGCATAAGCAAGCTTCCTTTCTTTGGTGACCCTGTAGGCTATACTTTTCATCCTACATCCAAGTGCAGATGCGTTTTGAAAATCGTCTTGGCTTTGCTAGTGTCCCAGTAGGAGTTTAAGAAGTCAATTGCAGCTAATTGTACTTTCCCCTTTCTCTCAAAAGGGGATAAAGCTTTCAAACGATTTGAATAAACTGTGATTACATCTTCATTTGCCAGTAATGGGATTACCACGATGATAAAAGAGACTTCAGACAAACATACATGTTTAAGATTGGTGTAAATTACCCAAGAGAGTCGGGAAAATCTTTTGGCCTCCTTAGGGCCTACCCCTCCCTCTTTGAAAGCTGGCTGGCACCAAGAGCCCTGAATAGGCTGGGACCAGCTGACCATTCCCTGCTGGGGGTTGTGGCTGTTTCCCTGTGCACATGCTCACTGAGCTGGAAAATACAATTATACACATCCAAGCTTGCATTTAGGTTTTTTACTATAGCTTACAATCTAAAGATTTTTCAACTAATTGATTTTATCTCTGGATGAAGATGTCATAAATCTCAGTCAGCTAGTAAGGATTAAGAGATAAAGGCAACCTGAAAAAATATAAGTGCTGTTGCTGCTAGATGCCGATGGACTCCATGGTGAGATAATCTTTTTAACATGGCGACCCATCCCACATACAAAATGTTTGTCCAAAGATCCATTTGTGAAAGAGAACAAATGGGGATATCTGAAAGGAAGCAGGAAAGATATGAGTGAGAAATGAAACACAAATTCAAATCCTGTTAGGGCTTAAGAAAAAGAAAGGCTTGAAAATAATCCCACTTTGAGTCTCTGTAACGAATTGCATATTACAATACGGAGGGACTGTTGAGGAAGATTCTAAAACTCTGTAGAGAGCAAGTATACAGATTAGTTAACTCTATAGTTGTCTTCAACTTTATGAGGTCTTGATTTTGCCATCCATATACCTTTGCAGTGGATTTTACTTGTATTGGCATCAGTGGGATTCCTTGTTCAGCTAAATACTATCCAGAAATGGGTTGTGGGGTGTTTATATTGGAAACTGAGAAATATCATTTGAGTATGTGGGTTAATCGAGTGGGGAATAACTTCAGTGAAGTGAACTGAATTACATCAGAATTACATATGAAAAACTTGGGGAAAAAAAAAAAGGAAGGAAAAAGTATGGTTTGGACAATTGCAATATATAATACACAGCTTTGAGTAACTAGCCAAAAATTATGTTGTGGTAAGGTTGGTAAAAGATTTGCTGATGACACTTATTACCTCTGATGTATTTTTTTGAATACATTGTAGTTCTCCAAGGGAATTCATCAAAGTGGTTGCAATTTCCTACTAAAATAAAACAAAGCTTTGTTTTGCTGTTATACTATAGGATATAATGTAATAAACTTCTGATTAAGTTGCAGTATTTAAAGAATATTTCACTAAGGGGAAAAAAAGATTTGGCATGAACTTTTTCTCAAAAAATTTTAGAATATTCTGGAGAATGGATTTCGAAGAGGACTCTGTGGATGAAGCGCTCTATACACAGATAGGAACAGCCTCACGCTCGCAGGCCCTTGTTCTCATGGGGACTTCAACCACCCTGATATCTGTTGGAGGGACGGTACAGCCCGGCACAAGCAATCCAGGAAGTTCCTCGATTTTGTGGAACACAACTTCCTTCCGCAAGTAACAGAGGAGCCGACAAGGAGAGGTGCCATGCTTGACCTCGTGCTCACCAACAGGGAAGGGCTGGTTGGGAATGTGATGCTCCAGGGCAGCCTTGGTTGCAGTGATCATGAGATGGTTGAATACGAGATCCTCAGGACAGTGAGAAGAGCATGCAGCAAGCTCACTGCCCTGGACTTCAAGAGAGCAAACTTTGGCCTCTTCAGGAAGCTTCTCAGTGAGGTTCCATGGGATACAGCCCTAGAGGCAGGGGTGCCCAAGACTCTTGGTTGATATTCAAGGATCATCTGCTGCAAGCTCAGGAGCGATACATCCCTACTAGAAGGAAGTGCAGCAGCAGGGCCAGGAGACCTCCCTGGATGGATAAGGAGATGCTGAGGAAAATTTGAAGGAAAAAAGAAGCTTATAAAAGGTGGAAGCAGGGACAGGCAGCCTGGGAAGAATACAGGGATGTTGTCTGGGAAGCTAGGGACCGGGTTAGGAAAGCTAAGGCCCACTTGGAATTAAACTTGGCAGGGAATGAGATAGGTAACAGGAAGGGATTCTATAGGTACACTGCAAATAAAAGACAGACTAGGAACAATGTAGGTCCTCTCCAGAAGCTATCGGGAGAACTGGCTACCCTGGATTTGGAGAAGGCTGAAGTTCTTAATGACTTCACTGGAAATGCTCTGACCACACCACCCAAGTCTTGGAAGGCAGATGCAGGGACTGTGAGAATGAAGACCCTGGGCCCACTGCAGGAGAGGATCTGGTTCAAGACCATCTTAGGAACCTGAATGCATACAAGTCCATGGGACCTGAGGAAATCCATCTGCGGGTCCTGAAGGAGCTGCAAATGAAGTTGCTAAACCACCATCATATTTGAAAAATCATGGCAGTCAGGTGAAGTTCCCGATGACTGGAAAAAGGGAAATATAACCCTCATTTTC
>JAOEHY010037903.1:17224-46228 GCA_025447955.1 Psilopsiagon aurifrons
GGTTTAGTGGGAGGTGTCCCTGCCCATGGCAGGGGGGTTGGAACTAGGTGATCTTAAGGTCCTTTCCAACCCTAACAATTCTATGATTCTATAATTCTGTGATATCTGTTCTTGTTCATAAGAGAAGTTTTATGCTGTGCATATTGTCATAATATCAGGGTCAACAAGAGCATGAGCCAATTTGATTTGCAAACCGTCCTCCTGCTAGGCTGGGACTTCAAGCATACAGGCTTTGCTCTTTAGGTTCAAGAGCACATTCCTTGCCTTATAGAAGCTTCAGCTTCCCCTGAATCTAATTAGTTCAGCTGTGCAGCAGTTCTGCGAGACAGAAAATAACCCCATACAGACCTGGAAAGCTCTACTTGTAATCTAGGATTTCAGGATGGAAGTCTTAAAAAGATCCAAACTTGAAAGACATAGGAAAACATTTGTTTTAACCCTCAGCCCAAAGCATTCACCATATTCAAGGAAAAATACTTCATCCTTTTTGGCAAGTAAGCAGGTTAGAAAGTAAGACCCACCAATTTAGTATTCAGAGAGCTTCTTGAAGAAGATGCATTGTGTTAGTAAATAACAGGAGCTCAGAATAATTCCCTCTTTTGCACTTATGGTTAAAAGAAAAGGAAGAAAAAACAAAACACAACCAACACTGCACATAGCAGTCAGCGACAGAATCAAAGGTTTTCCTTTATAAAAGAACAACAGGCACTCATTTTCTGGGAAAAGAAACAATATAGGTTTGACCACAGACTGCTTCTATTGCACTACCTTGCATAAATAATGCCTCTCCCCTACTCTTTCCACATCCCATGATTCTGGCGACAGTGCTAACCTGAACTTTGGAAATTACACTATGCCTGCAGTGTCTGTAACTGCTCTGTATATACTACAGCTGTTTTTTGACCCTGAAAAGAGACAGCAGGATGGGGAGACAAAATACAAACATATCGGCTCCCTGTACATAAACCTTGGAAATGTTTTAATGGTGCAGCATGAACCTTTGTGTTAGAAGGTAAGATCAAAGTCAGCCTTAGCTGTGAAGACTAAAAGCAATCAGGGAGTTATCTTTTCCAACAGCTGTTGGGCTCCCAAAATCTTACATAAAGAAGGGGGCATAAATAACTTGGTACTCAGCTTCCCTACCTTGTTGTGCTGATATTCTTTCAGGATGTAACAATCATTTTACACTGAGTGAATATGTGCAGGTTGTGGAAGATTATAGTATGTCACTCATAAATACCTTAATAAGACGCTGCATTCCCCAGCATATTGCCTCACCCTGCACCTCATCCTGACTGCACGTGCTTTGTCTGGTGTTAAAAAAGGGGAGCTTAAGCTTGTATTTTTTCCCATTGATACTGCATTTAAACTAGTCATCCCTTTTAGTGTGAGAAAACTGCTGAAAGGAGAATAATGAATGGACAAGGAGCAAAGATCTAGTTGCATTGGTCAGATGTATAAATTCATGCTCTGTGCTTCTAGACACAACAGCTCTTATTCTATTTTTCCAAACTGACATCAATCACCTTATGACTTGTTTCTTAATAGGAAGAATTTATAAAGTCAGGTATCATTTACACTGTGTGGTTGTATGTAACAACCGAAACATAATTCCCAGTGAAATAAAATTTCCAGTCACTTCTAAACCATCCCTTTGTTCCTTTTGTATCACCCACCCATGCTACACTTTGCTTTAGCTTTGCTAGTGTCTATATTATGAAGATCTGGGAGTAGGAACTCTTTGTGATACCATCCTAACTTTGTAAATGTTCAGAAAGAGCTTTAGTACTCAGCAAACTCCAGTGCAAGAGGCTTGGATGAGATGTCACTCAATTTCTTTAAGTATGTATTATGATGATATAATAGCTTTATGAATCCTTCTTCCAGGCAGTGTTCCCAGTGAGTAGCTGATGGAGTTTTCATCGTACTCAAATTGATGTTCACCCCCTTTTCTGGAAGAACTTCATGCTACAGAGATTTCAATTCTGTCTTGCTCCACTATACCAGACCCTTCACTCATGAAATGCATGGCTGCTTCGTTAGTAGGGTTTGTTGGGAAAATGAACATAAGGATGTGGTCTTCCCAGGACAGGACAAGTGTCTGTCTGTGTTCCCTGACACCTTGCACTTGGTATGCTGCCTAGCATCAAGGTCTGCTTGTGCTAACAACAGTGTGGAAAACTCCAAAAAGAAGAGAATAGCCTCCCATGCCCTCCTCTGTCTCTGTGGGTCATGCAGCTGACCCAGCAGATGGGCTAATCAGGCAGACTTGCTAGAAAATGTGGTGATGTAAAACAAATAAATCATGGTGTGCTTGCTGCTTCAGCAAAGCCTAATGTCCCTGCACCTTCATCCCCTTTCTATCCTCCTACTTACTCTCTCCCGTATCAGCCTTTGATTTTTTCCTGCCCTGAAGGAGTTCTTCCACCTTCTAGTTACATTCAGGATCCCACCTGCAGGTACCCTCCGGATAGCTGAGTTTAACACCCATCTGCTTTCCTATCTCTCTCCTCTAAAAGACTATGTGGAGAGGCAGACTGGATTTCAACAGATAAATTTGAACTTTTTTCAACCACATTTGTCCATCAGAACAGGAGGAATAATTGTCCCTTCATGCCCACTGCTGAGCAATTTTTCTCCATGGTCGCATGAAGTATTCATGAATGTATGAATGAAGCAAGCAAGGTGGAAGGAAGGTGAACTTCCTTGCAAGGAAACCAGCTGCACAAAGTGAAGGTGTGTGTTTCCCTGCTAATGTTCCCACAGAAATGGGTCATGTTAAATTTACAAAAAGAATATGAAAAGGTGTGTATTTAAGACCATGAGATCACTGCCTTGCCAGAAGTTTGATTGAAAAAAAACATGCACAACTCTCTCTAACCACACACTTGTGGGGGTCTCATGCATGTACAAATCTGTTTCTATTAACCTGTCACATAGATGACAGTTCATCACATCATCCCACAGTCAGGCAGCAGAAAATTCCACTGAAAATGGAATTCCACTGAGTAGCTGAAGATGCAAGACACTGTCCTACAAGACACTGTTCATATTTTCAAGTGAATTTAGCATGTTAAAAAATGTTGGAGACAACCAGCATCTTGCACTTAACCTCTGAAGGTTAAGATCGAGGTCAGGTCCCATCGGTTCCCATCAGCCCTGCTGCAGAAAGAGCCACCTCTGAGCTAAGAGGTCACACTTCTGACTCCAGCTGAGGTGGGTCAGATTTGGGGCCAGCTTTGGTCATGGAGTTTGTAATGTCATTCTCCATCTACAAGGACATGAACATCTCACAGAAGTCAAAAATCCAAGCATCACCTTGCGTCGGTTTTAAGTATTTCTAACAAGAACTGGGTGTGAACCCATTACTGAGGGGCAAACGTATACATATCTTTATGTTTCAAGGGGAAGAAAAATATAGGTTGATTATGCTTGTCTGATCACCACTCCTCTTGCTCTCTTGAATTTCTCACATGGTGGTGTTGAAGCAGAAAATCGCTGTCAGTCATTTTTAGAGGTCTCCAACAGCCAGTACGAGGCAGACTTAGTTTTCCAGAGGATTACACTTGCTCCAACTCCTCCTCTGCAGCCAGACTGCTAATGGACTCACTGCTTATCCAGTTACAGAGCTCCACACAGAAAGCTGGGGAGGTGTTTATGGCTTTAAAGGCTCAAAAGGAGGAATGTAAAATTATTCCCGCTGACTGCGCAGCAGGGAATTTAGAATACAACCAGCTATAATACTACCGTCCAGACATTTCATGGTTCAAGTTAAAGAGCAAACAACCTAATTGCAGCAATACATATGTACAAGATAAAGCATAATATTCTTTACAGAGGATTTTCCAGTGCCTTTTGTACTGAGCAAGAAGCAATTTACATGCAGTCATAATTTTACAGTATTGCTTTTTTTAAAGCAGATTGCTACTGTTTTAACAGCTTTTGTTCTGCCTGATGATGTCACCTTTACTGTCCCAATTCTGCCTTTTAGGGGCATGTGTGGGGATCTTGTGCTCATTAATTACTCTATAATTTTTAACTTTTCTGAAACGGAATGCCAGTGGATTAAGACTCAGACATGAATTTCTGAATTCCACTTCCCTGACTGAAAGTTTTGCAGATCCACTGAGATGACCAGAGCAGTCATTTTGCTTTTAAAATTCAGGAGCCCAATTCTCATATTGAGCAACGTTCCTGACTTAGTCTATGTTTGAAGGAAGACAAATACGGTAGCAGAAAACCACTCGTATTGTACACTTGTAGACACTGGAGACCAATAATTAAAAATCATGCATAATTGTTTAATGTTTCACACTAGTGCAGTTGCTGCACTGTGAAAAAAATCAAAATATTTTTCAAATCTTTCTGAAGCTAAACAAAATCAAACACATTCTGAGGCAGCAAAATGTATGTAGTGGTTTGAACTGTTTAACTTCTATTTGTAACACCTCGAGGTTGGCACTAAACAGAATTCAGTAAGCTTCCTAGAAATCTTTGCATCATAGAATCATAGAATCATAGAACAGTTTGGGTTGGAAGAGACCTCTAAAGGTCATCTAGTCCAGCTCCCCTGCAATAAGCATAGATATTTTCAACTAGGCCAGATTGCTCAGAGACCTGTATTTAAAAGTTTCCAAGGATGAGGCATCTGCCACATGTCTGGGCAACCTCTTCTAGTATTCCATCACCTTCAGAATTTTTTTTTTCCTTATATCTAGTCTAAATCTACCCTCTTTTAGTTTAAAACCATTATGTCTTGCCCTGTCACAAAAAGATCTACTAAAAAGTTTATTGCCATCTTTCATATAGGCACCCTTTAGGTACTGGAAGGTCAGCATCTACCCCTGAGGGACACAGCTTGTCACCAGTCCCTATCTGGACATTGAACCATTGACCACTACCCTCTGGATGTGACCTTCCAACCAATTCCTCATCCACTGAACAGTCCACCCATCAAATCCATATCTCTTCAATTTAGAGAGAAGGATGTTGTTGGGGGTCAGGCCAAAGGCCTTACAGAAATCCAGATAGATGACATCCATATCTCTTCCCTTGTCCACTGATATAGTCACTCTATCATAGGAGGCCACTTGGTTGGTCAGGCAGGACTTAATGTTGGTGAAGCCATGCGTTGACTTGTATCTTGCTCATAATCATTCCTTGTTATTAAGACAATGTCCTATTGCTATGAAGAAGGTACAAAAACAAATGTTCTGTCCATCGCGTTAGTTGTCTCTATTAAGCTGTCCTTCAAAATCTTTCTCAAGGAAAAGTTGACTCTGTACAGCCATTTGCCCCTCTTTAGTCCATTAATAAACCAGATGGTAGCTGGAAGCATGAGAGTATCTCTACTGGGGAGGGGATCAACAGAGATGCTTACCATTTTCATTAAATCTTTTTTTACATATCCAGTAGTTTTGCAGTTGGCATTGAGGTCTTCCACTTTGATATTGCATTATTATTGCCAAGGTCATGCTGACAATTAGTTCAGTGGCTGAAGAGGATATGAATCTGCATGAATACTTCCATTGAAGGAAAACTGTTTGCAGTGTGACTAATAAACTGTAATGTATTGTATATGAATGCATTGTATATATATAATGATTTTAAAAGTCACTCCTGCTGCACTGCATTTGAAATAGAGCTCAGGGTCTCATATTCAGAACTCAGCCAGCTGAAGGAACAGCATTTCATCCAGAGCAGAGAGGTGACACACACGAAACCTCCTGAAAAGACGCATTTACACAATGTTAGTCATCAAATGAGAAAATTTGAATAAAGGATTTTTGTGGTTTTCAGAGCCTTTTTAAGACTGGACTAGCTCCCTCAGTTTCCTCAAACAACTTGGGAAAAACCTACAACTCCCACATTCCAGGTCATAAAACATACTTCAGAGGCTTCCTACAGAATGGCTTTGCCTCATATCAGAGTGTCTCATTCATCAGCAACATGCCTCAGAAGTTTTGTTTTAAGACAGCCATGCGTTTTCATGGCTTTGGGATGTGTAAAAGATTTGGAGTTTTTCTCACATCATAGAAGGATGTTTGAATACAGTAAGTTAACTTCTGTTTCTAGTTCTCTCTTGCCTGATAAGGCCTGGGGTTAAAATATATGATGTGCACTGCCAGCACTTAACTGCTGTCACTGATCATTGTATCATTCCCTTCATTCACTTAACGTTACATGTGCAGGATGAATCAAACCCAGCTGTTACTGAATTACTTGCAATTAAAAAGAAAATCTGTGAGAGTGATTGACACAACAGCTGATGGTAAAGGCTGTGGTGTATGAAGCCTTTTCACCTGTCTTTTGTATCTCACCCTTTGAGATCCTTCTAATCCAGCAAATAATGCAAAAGTACCACAGGGCTGGAGAAGATCTCCTGGCTACTGAGCGGTCCTTGGTCCATTTCAGCCCATGTGCCACATGAACTCTTTATTGCCCTACTGAGAACTGCACCTGCTCTATTATACTGTGGCCAGATGCCAGCCACTGTCTCACAAAGCCACCATCTCTCCCTTGCAATATGATAAATGCCAGCTTCATGAGGTTAGAAAGACAATTTCCCAGTAGACTAAGAAATTACAGGAGCATCACATATAAGCTACTTAAAAGCAACAATTTAACAGGTAGATGAAGAAACCCAGTGCATTTATTTCTCTTCAAAAATGAAAGTGGCAAATATTAGGTCAAACATAAAGAGGATCTGCAGGAAGAAGTATGTTAATGAGGCCAGCAACAGCCTGATACCCAGAGCAACAGAGTATGAGGAGAGGCAGTGGCACTGTTGAAGGGGAGGATTACATTTACCATTTGAATAAGATGGTGAATTCAATGGGCATCTGACACTCAGAGAAACTTCAGAGGACAGCTGTGCTGGATTTGCTGTCATCTGGGATACCCCCAGCCAATCCAGACCTAAAAGTGCTCTTCTGCATGACTTCTGCCAAGCATTCTACACCAGGTATGCAGTCAAACGCATGTCAGCTCCAACCACTGCAGGTAGATAATGGGAAATTTAGACTTTCCACTCAAATTTCAGAGGAAAATTGTTCCTGGATGTATTCAGTCAGATGTGCCAAAAATCGTCTTAGGTTTCTGATAAAGTTACACACTGAAAACAGCCTACAAATGTTTGCACACACAAAGGTAGGGCCTTACACAGCTTCCAGAAGGCCAGGCACTACTTGGAGCTTGGGTCTTCAGGGACTCTCCATGGGGACGGCAGGGCAGCGACCAGCAACCTGGACCAGTTCTACCACCACAGCCAGGGAGCCAGGCAACTGGGGTAGCCCCAGCCTTAGGCACCAGGCACCTCCCTGGGGGTGGGGATAGGCACAGGCTAATACGTCTTCCAGCAACATTCAGGAAGTTACCACGAGACCAAAGGTGGCTGTGGGCTCAGCCTTCACCTTTCCCTACACTGAATGTATTTCTAAATGGACAGGGCTAGGCTTGACTGACATTCCTCAGGCTAGGAAAATGCTGTATGTTAGGAAACTGCAGGAAATCCTTCAGATAAGAGGACACAGGGCAGAAAGCATCACTCAATCGATTCTACTGTCAAGTCCTGCTTTTTCAGCATCTTCATGCAGCTGAGACACTAAGGAGCAGCAGCTCACAACTGGATCAGAAAAGCTTTCTGAAGACCCAAGACAGGCAAAGAGACCTTCACACAACTGTGTTTTGGAGGGCTAATCTGAGAAGAAGGTTCAGTGGATGTCTAAAATGGAGTGATGCAAGACACTCAACACTGAAGAGGCAGGATGTAAAATGACTTATTTACAGCGTGATTTCCTCTTCACTTGCAGATGCCATCAATATTTGTGTATGTGTGCTATTCTTTCCTAGTTCCCTCCAACTATGTCCATTTTCTAAGTCTTAATAAACAGATTTCCCACAATTAGAGAGACCTAACAGGGGATGATCTCCCTTCACAGGGCACCACTCTGTGATTTGGGGCTGCACCTTTTACAGTCACTTGTGAAAAGCAGTCCTATATATACAGAACTCACACTTTTTGCTGTTATTAATTACCTCACAGAGAGTTTACAATTGTCTTGGTATATTTACCCAAACCAAGTTTGTTTCTGGACACCCCTGTGAGCTCTGGTAATTGAGTATTCAAAAAAAAGCATCAAAGACATAGCATTGATTCTGCTATGGAGCTGCCCCAATCTTTTCCTCTGCTCTTAGACCAGCAGTAGCAAAACTAAGATTTGTTACAGAGATAATAAGAATTTTAGGAGGAAATCTTATTCAGTCATTTAAGGAAAGGCAGAGTGCCAGAATCTGATTGAATGTCCCAATTAACCTCAGCATAGTATAATCAACTGGCAATATAGAAGGCAAATGCTAGAAGCTCCTCTTGCAAGAAGATCATTCAATCCTCGTGGCATGAATACCCACATTTCAAAGATGACCAGAACTGTGAGGTAGGCAACTCCTTTGCCATCTCTGCAGTTCAGATACCAGTTTACAGAGCTTTCTCCAGCAAAATAACAGTGGCAGAAAGAGTGCAATTTTGAAACTAGCCCTCATTCTAGGATAAATTTGACTTTTGGATATAAATAGCAGTAACACCTGCTTAACCTAAATGCTCATTTTACTTTAAACTAGTTTAATTTAAGCAATAGAAGTTACACTTACTTTTAATGGACAGCAGCTGTTCATTAAATTTATAATGACATTTAGATACCCTGGTGATAGACATTCAGAAATATCATATACATAGAGACAGAAATTCATTAGTAGCACTACTGAGATGGCTTGGAAGTGAAATTAACTAGAAAAGAGACATTTGTTTCAGTTCCATCTGCAGTTTGAAAACCTAGGCTACTTTCTAAGGCATACAAATGCACAGCAGATTGTGCAGTATTAATTAGAGCCTATCCTACAGAAAGTCTGAAGAACTTTCCTTGCAAAGAAACATACTCTTAGGATTCTTCTACTAAGTTATCATTATACTACCACTGAAACCGATATTGGCTGAGAACCCAACATCCATACAGCACACACCCCACGGTTTTGCTTTTTTCCTTTTTCTTCAGAACAACTCTAGTCCAGTCCCACAAACTGAACACTGTGGCTGGAGAGCATTAGCTATGCTACTAGAGAGCATTTTCCACTTTAGTTTCATGCAAAAGGAATCCAGCTCATGTTTCACTATGGGAACCAGAGCACCGTAAGTGTGAGTAGGGACATTTCTTAAAAAACACACTTCTGATCCAAAATAATGCACTAAAGTAGATAAAACCATATAAAGAAAATTTTCATGTGTAGAAGAGAAGGCTTCACACTGGAGCTGCTCAAAGAAGAACTGCATTTGAATAGCTCTGATGAATTAGAAACATCACACCCTCACGCAGTTCTCTCTGTATAGCTCTCATTTTCCTCTGTTGAACAAATCCTTGCATGGCAGGAAACTCATTAGCAAATTCTTTGCTGAAAGTAATGCTTATGTAAGTTGAAGACAAGCATATTATCGAAAGAATGTCTTGATTAATTTGCTGTTCATTAACAGCACACCTTGGTGACTATATAGTAAATTCTCTTTTGAAGACAACCATAAGGACTATACACAGCTGTATTTTTTTATAATCTAATGTTCTGGAAACAGTTACCTTTAACAAATTTTCAGTATTTGTTTAACTTATGTCCACGTGTAAACTCTGTAGTACACACTTGCACAAGCACTGGCAATCAGAGGTCCCAGAAGGCTCCTTCCAAGAAATCTATCATTGCACAGCCGTATAAAGTCCTCCTGCTGTAAGAGTGGCCAGAGTTGTATGTGGCCGTGAATCAGAGCTCAAGAACATGTATCAGCTCTTCCACTGAGAATTTGCTGGAAGTTATTTTTCCAGCAGCTCAGCTGGGTCACTTACTATGATGAACCTTAACCTGGATCATGCTTGTTTGGCATCTAATGTCATTGCAAATCCACAACTTTGACCCTGCATTCTTTAATCATCTTTTGATGACCTTTGTCAGAATACCTGGCTAGTTTGACTATTAAGCTGGAGACATCTTTCTTTTTACCAGATTAGCAGATGCGCTTTATTGTGAGAAAAGAAGCAGTAAATGAGTAGCTCTGTGGGGTTTTTTCCAGTGAAAAAAAGAATTTGAATGAGGGATATCTTTCTGTACTGCATCTGTGCACTCCCTCATTTTAAGGGACATTGTGGCGGTGACAAAGACATCAGTGTTTTGACTACATATACTAGCTACATGAGCTGCATCACTCAGGATGACCACACTAGTAGCAACATTGCACAAGATGGTACAAGGTAGTTCTATTTGGCTAACATAACCTACTACTAGACAGAGTATTCTTCACTGCAGTGCTTCCATGTATTATCACAAGAACTTATTGTTTCTAAGGGAGAAATTAAAAGCTCTTGTACACTGCATGTAGTTCAAGGTTTTTAAAGAGCTTTGTGATACTTAGGACAAAAGCACTTCCATAAATATAAGTGAGAGAATTCTCATTTTCTCTGCAGTTTGTATGTGCTTATTTTTCCAGTAGATTTGCACATAATGTGATTCTCCTTTTACTTGATTTTAGCTGAGCCTGGTCTGCTCAGAAACCTCCTCACAAGTTTCACTCAACTGCTGAGAAAAGATTGATGGGAGTAACTTACCAGTTAATAATTCATTAAAAGGAAATGGCTCTTCCTCCCAAAGGTCTCCTCACTTTGCCAGTCTGTAACATCAGGTAAGCAGGACATGCAGTGGTCTGCTATCACTGCTTCTAGTCGTTCTTCTGCTGAAGCAGAAGGCAGTGAGTACTGACCAGCAAAAACACAGCAAGGTATTAACAGCTCTTGCTCATTAAAGAGAATAAAGAGTCATATTTCAGGCTAACAGCATAACATCTCCAAAAATCTTCAAGGAGCAGTTATAAACAAGCAAGTACTTTGTGTGCACATGCAGGTAATGGCAAACTTCGATCAAATAACTTGAATGAGTAGGTAGCTTTCCAAACACCTCCCTGGCTTTCATCCTGAGGCACAATGATATGCACAAATCAAGAAGCTCAATAGCGTTACCCTATGGAAATGAGTCTCCAGAGTCCAATGTTCCCTTTTCTTTCTCCAGAACCCCCAAAATGACTCCTCTTAAAACCACAACTTGTTACAGAGATAAAAAGAGCTTGAGGAGTTAAAACTTCACCAATTAAGAAGGAAGAAATGTAAAGGCATGATGCATGGAGAAAGCTGGTAGGAAGCTCCTGGAGCTCTCTAAAACATTTCTTCCTGCTTTGCTGTTAGATCAAATTAAATATTTGTTTCAGTTTTCTCTCAATTGGCAGAAAAGATTTGAAGGTGTTCAGTTTTGAACTATTGTTATTAATACTAACAGGGGGGGTAGATACACAAGGAATCTTAGACGGCTGCCTCCCAGCCCTCTGATCTATGGTGCTGGGGAGGGAGCACAACCAGCTTACACAGTCTGGAAATAGTGCAGCATTTCTGAAAGAGATGTGCAAAATCTGTGACTCCAGAGGAAAGCCACCCTAAGTTAGCAAAACAGACAAAAAGTTGTCTTCAGATTCTCCCTATTTGTGCCTTTCAGGCATCATTGTTGCACCAGGTAGTCTTCTAACTCCAGGTGTTACAATGGGAGCTGATTAATGCTGAGCTGGTGCTATGATATTCCTGTATCTTGCTCTGAGTTTGTTTCTTTCCTGAAATGATCAGGAAACAGCCCTTTCATTCAAAGCTCTGACGGGGATCTGCTTCTCTTGTTGGTGTCAGCAGCTATCTGAGATGCAGGGATTTGCATTCAGCACCTGCTTTTGTTCTAATGGGGTTGAACTCTGGCCCTGTCTATACATCTATAGGCTCCTTCATGGGCTGCAAGAAAGGTGTTCATTATGGCATTCATTATGAATGCCATAAAAGCCATTCATTTCTGCATGGAAGAGGGGGACAAACAGTTTCACTGGCTGGTGGCTGAGGATGTTCATCTGAGAGAGAAGATACCTGAGCACTACTAACTATGTCATTTATATTAAGTAGTTTTCAATAAAAGACTACCACAGATAATCTGAGGAGTTAATTTTTGGGAATGTTTAGGAATTAAAGTGGGTTGCTGAAAGGGTTTCACATTTAGTAACTCCTGCAAATGAAACCATTTTGTCTCAGCAGCCCCATGTCCAGTGCAGCACTGCATGCTGGCTGGCATGGCTTGCCTGTCTTCTGTGGTTCCAGCAGGAGCTGCAAGACAGTTCACATTTCTCCATATGGTACTGAACTGTGTGGCACTGACGTCTTCATTACTTCTTCATATAGAGGACTTGCTCAGAAGAATTTTGCTTCCCACCTGAGCCATCTTACTGACATTTATAAAGCCGACATCCTGTGCCCTTGCAATTAAAAGCAGGCATGCTGCAGCAAGAGTGGGACCTAAATTCAGAGTATTTCAATTTTGAGCAAATATTACAGAAATAGTCAGGAGTCTTGACTCTGCAACCTGCAGTTGGACAAGTAACTCCATTACTTTAAACAGATAAAATAATGCCCAAAAGAATGGAGTGAAGTTTTCCAGTGGTCTCAAAAATTATTAGGGACTGCACAGTTTTGAAAACAGCCCAAAGCACTTTCAAATCAGATTTCTTGTAGCCTTACAGACAGAGCAGCTTAGTGTGTCATGGAAAAAAAGGTGGACTTTAACAAAAAAAGCCTTGTCAGGCCTTCCAGTTTTCCCACTACATTTCTTTATACCATTTAAAAGGGATTAACCTTTTTTCTTTTGTATTAGTCTTCTGTTCTTACTGTATTGCGCAACTAAGGTCTAACATCCTTAGCTTCTAAGGTATTAATTTTCATCAAACTAGTCCAAGAAAGAAAATTAATGAGTGGGAAACTGATGCACCAGAGCACTGAAGAGCTCCAAGAGCCATTCAGGAAGTCAGTTCAGGGAGCACTGAGACCATACAGACATCCTAAGTTTAACACCAAGACCTCAGCTATTCAATCATCCTTCCTTTCAATTGCACCATTTTACCTGTCTGGAGATCACTTTCACATGATGAATCTGTTTAATCATAAAAATACTTATATATACATTGTCTGCTAATTCATAACAAGAAAAACAGGATAATTTTACTGAATTATGGTGATTCTGTGTCAGGTATTTATGAATACCAGGGCTGAAACTCCTTATTCAATAAAGAAGGTATGTACTCATTTGAATTAATGCAAATAAGGACCATTGATTCCTTTGACCCCTTTAATTCATTAGCCAGGCAGATTAGTTTTTTAGATAAAGTCAAAGGGAAAAAATATACCCAAGGTGAAGTTTGAAACAACTGTGTCAAACTGAAACTGATCCTGGAGTGATCCTTATCTGCAAACTACGGGATATTTGTTCCTTTGAACGTCAGAAGGATAAAATCAGTCTAAAGTCTCATGTTAGCAACTGGCAGCCATTTAAGAGCACTGCACCTGAGAACAGGCTTTACTTTATTGACCATGAAAGTAAACGATGTGTCTTACCATTCTACTACTTAGGTGGCAAAATTCTGAGGTTGTAAATTTCTGAGTTTCCAGTCTGTAAGTATACAATTTTTAATGGGCTACTACTTTACTTAAAAGCAGTCCTCACCTTGTAACACCCAGTGCTGCATAATTAAATATTCTGACCTTTGCTTCCAGGACTGGGAGCTGGGCAAAAGGCAGGGACACAAGGTTCTTACAACCCAAATGGAAATTTTCAGAGTGCTTGGTCTGGTGGGGATCACGCTGGTCCCAAGGGCTTTACAACACAGCCTCTGACAAGGCCGGCTGTATGATGCAATGATGGGCCCTTTAAAGCATTTCTCCTCAGAATCTGTATGGCTACATGGAGGTATATAGAGAGAGAAGACTTACATGGGGCAACTACAGAACTGAGTTTTTCAAATAAGCTTGCAAAATTTTTCCAGGATTGTTTTAGCACAAGGCAAGCCAGGAACCTGATTCCAGAAAAAACAAAGCTCCCATACCCTGGTCTTCACTCATCACAGTGTGTGAAGTATTCACTGGGGTCTGGGAGTTGGGATTACACTCTCTTGCTCTGCCCATGAGGATTTGAATCCGTAGTGCCTCCCACTGCTCAGGGGAGGAAAGTTCTCACCTTCAGGTTATCAAGCATTCTTGGTGTAGAGAGGAGGAGAAAGAAAGCCCACTTGCGGTTTTTCCTCTTGGAGATGCTTATTTTATAGAGGATTGTTAAATTTTAATTGGACAGAAGATAAGCATTACTGCCTACTGCTCCTCTGGGCAAGGGGACTCCTGTGTCAGTCCTGTCTCTTGTTACTACCTGAACAGCAGTGGAGCTGGGATAGGAAACCAGGTCTCTGCTCCTACCCTCTCCTCTCGCTCAGGTGAGTGCCCTGCTGTTCGATGATGCTCCTCTTCAGCCAAAGGAACATGCAGCTACACAATGCAGTGCCAAATGGCTGCAAGGGGAGGATACAGGAGAGACCCACCTTGCAGTACCCCACTGTCTGCTCCTAGAGCACTCAGCTCTGTAACTGAGTACACAGGCAGAAAGGAAAGGGTAAGCCTGCTCTCCCCACTTTGGGAGATGCAGGAAAAGCACAGGGAGAGGTACAAAACCTGAAGTAAGATACTTCACCAGGGTCCACAGAAGTTGGAGTCCACTGGAGCCCAGAACAACTGGAGTTCTTCTGGGAATCATTCTCCCCTCCCCAGGTCAACATACCCCTCACCAAAGGAAGAGAGGTTTGAGGGACCCAGAAATAAGGATAAATGGCATCTAGGGCTACACTAAGAGGCCTCTGATCCTGGGATGAGCAGAACTAGGGTCTGAGATCTGGCATTCAGCAGGAGGCCTGACAGCCTCTGGATAAGCGGAGTCAGGGCAGAGGACCTGTATGCCACAGCTTGGTGGTTGCATTATGGTCTGGTCTAGACATCAGTAAAAACATTGCTTTACTTTCTTGGCTATTTAGCTCTGAATCACCCATGAAAATGGGAAAATATTCCTTGAAAAATATACCTGTGCTCCTTATAATCTCATTTTCAAGAGTGAGTCACTGATCCAAGTGACTTCAAGATTCTTTGATTATACAGAAGAATTGAAAGACAAAAGATTCCTGTGGATTATGAGAATTTGTCACATCTATGGCATGCCTGGCTGTCACCCTGCAAGCCCTGGTAACAGGGTTATGAGCAGGCAGAGCTCTGGCGTTCTTCATCAGATGCAGATCACCAGCAAGAAGCTCACTTATAAAATAACAATTGGAACTATTTCTATCTACTATGTAAATAATGAACTTTATGTCATGTGTCATAGAAGACCGATTAACCCTTTCTTGCATTTCATATTATCTAAGTGTACTAAATAGGAAAGTGTCTTGGATGACTTTAAGAGGTACCTTTGGAAACACTGGGACAAATCTGCATTTCAGGCTTTATTCAAAAACCCAATGGAGAAAAAAGTATTCTTTCTTTCCAGATCAGACTCCTGCTCTGCAGGCAAATTCGTGCTGATGCATTTAAAACAAAGTATTCCTAAGCTTTGTCTGCATGCAAATGCGGAAACATGGGGTTTGTGGGAAATGAGGTACACTCACCACTCTTGGAGGCATATTTACCACCGGAGCCAAAATGTTGAATATTGACCCTACCAGTCTTGAATCTGTAAATGCCGGGATACTACAACTAGCAGCAACTAATATCGAAGTCATTCCCACTTCTCTCTACTTCTGAATTGCCTTCCTTTATATAAGATTATCTTTGCTCTGCAGGAGCAGTTTTTCCTTCCCAGATCCATATGTTTTTAGCACAAGTGGAAACAAGAAACTGGACAATCCATTTATAAATGTGTTAGTCACTAACCTAACAACAAATTCAGACAACCAAGCAATAAACAAGTTTAGGTTTCAAGCCATTAACAACTATATAGCTTTAAGTCAGAGACCTCCTGGCACTGCTTATCACTTCAATGAGGAGGCAGTTTGGTGTGTTTGTGCCCCCCTGACCTGGGGGTTCACCATTTTCCTATCCTCCCCTACTTGTCCTAGAAGTCATTAGAGCTGCTGAAGAACTTCTCTAGTTATTGAGAGTCATTTGCTCATCTAACCCGGCCACCTTGGTCCACAGAGGTGCCATGAGAGTTGTCAAACTAATTTTGCTCAGTCCATGCATCTTCCCGATACGCACAATCATCTGGCAGCCAGTTAAGCTGGCATTAGGGCTGCTTTCTATGAAGAATACAGAGCCAAGCTGGAGGAGTTTCAGGACAACAGTTACTGGGACTCCTTCCAGTAGTGTGAGATTTCTTGGGCATGGTGACCTGCTACTGCCTTACAGAGGTAAGTCTGCAGGAGCTGATAAAATAAAGGTATTTCCTGCTAAAAGCTTAGGGGACCTCTCCTGACTCTCCTCCTAATTAAAATCCTGAGGGGAAAAAAAAAAAAAAGAAAAACCAAACAAAAAACAAAAGGCAGTAATTAATTTTATTCTTTTCAAGCAACCATAAAAACTAACAAATTTGAACAGTTTTGTTAGGTTGCTTTCATTAAAAAAAAAAAAAAAATCCAAACCAAAACGAGGGGCCCAAACCCAAAATATTCTGATTATGCACAAATATTTGCTTAGAAAAAGACCCACGTCCAAACGGAGATAAAATAATCCAACCAGAAAAGAAAATGGAGACTGAAGCAGAGCTGCATGTCCCTAACTAGCATGACTAGGAGACCAGCACTCCTTGACAGCTAACATAATTGCATTAGCAATGATTTAACTCACATTTTTATAAGTGCTACATACTTAAATGCATTAGAAAGACTTCAGCATTAACAATTGGACTCAGTGATCTTACAGATCTTTTCTAACCCAAACAATTCTATGAAACTGTGATTCTGTGACTGTCAAGAAGAATTACTAAACCAATTGCACCAAAATCCCTTTGATGGTTCCAAATATTTCTATTTGCCAATCTAAAATACTTACAACCACTCTAACTGCTTTCTCTCTGATTTAAAGCAATTGACTCTATAAAAACCCTGTATGCTACCAAGGAAAGGAATGAGAAATCTTACCTGGTAAGGATAACACCTACTAACAATAATAGAAACCTATATTTAGGTTCTGTTACTTCATGCCTGGTTAATCTGGAGAGCATGTCCGGGAGAGCAACTGGTGTTAACCAGCCTGACAGCGTGATGCCCGCAGCAATACGAACTCGCTAATCTTAAGTTTAAAAAAGATCTTCACCAGTAATTCAAGTTAACTATGTCTGACCTGACTACCTTTATCTAAGACTATTTGCTTTATTTCATCTCCTCTTTTCTGGTGGTGGCAAGATTTGACCCTAATTTGATATGATGTCTTGATCATTATGTAGCCTGAATTGAATTACAGAGACAGAAAATTTATAGACTTTCTAAACTAACAGTTTGAGCTCAGTGGAATTAAATGAAACAGCGGACACTTATACTTCAAGTCCCTCCAGGCCCAGTTACGAGCATGGTTTGGTGGCCCTTGCAGTTGAAATCATAACTTAGCCGTGGTCCCAATCAAAAAATTGTTTTATCCTATTTAGGAGGTTTAGGAAGAAGTTCACCCTCTCCCAGCCTGAGCTACAATACATGCCATAAAAGATCCTAAAACTGATGATGAAGATGATAATCTTTTTTGTCTGCAAGAAAAAGACTTCATGAAGTGATAGTGAATGTCTGCAGCTTCCATTGCTTTGATAGGATGTGTGTGTAGATTTTTGGAAAGTCATAGAATGTGTTCACCAGTGCCTATATAGGCTTTGGAGCCTGATATAAATCTCTAAATTGGAGTGTATCAGGCAATCTGACAAAACAATACATATTATTCTTTTGCCAAACTTTCCTACTCTTAGGTGAAAGAAAGATCTATTTGAAAACTGAGCTGCAAAGTGCTACATTTTTACTTGTTTCCTAATATTTGCTAACAACTTTGTTTCAAAGCACAGAAAATCATATCGGGCATTCATGTAGCTTACATTATTAATAAACTTACTCAGCCTCAAGAGACCTTCAAAGATTTCTGTATCACAACATCAGGACTTAGAAGCACAAAACATTTCCTCTCTAAGAAAGTTTCAAATACCAAAGAAATGACTGTTTTAATTTGCCTGAATTCAAGCAGAAAAACATAACTCTTCTAGAAGCAGTCTTATGATATTTCTTTATTATAGAAATAAACTTTGATTGAATCATAGAATGGTTCCACTTGGACAGTACCTTAACTTTGTCCCCTTTGGTTTTTAAATAAACTTTTAAAAATTAAGATACACACTATTTAGTTATTCTCATGATATAAGATACGTTTTCAGCAGCAGCACTCCTCGCTGGGATGGGAGGGAATGTTCAGTACTTGGTCCTTCAGCTCCTTCCATGAAAGGCCCAGCCAGCTCCTCCCTGGCACAGGGCACTAGTGGTCGTGTATATAGATTTCTGCATGCACCAGTGGTATGGGCTCCCTGTTTGTAAAACTAGCAAGCAGGCCAGTTTGATCAAATGATTCCATCATTCTGCTTCCCAAAAGCATACTTCCTCTTTTCACATATATCCTTTGTGACTATTGTGACACAGAAATGAGGAATAAGGCCCAGGAGCTATGGGTCAGGGTACATTACAATAATATTAGTTAATGAAGAAGACATATTCTCAAAGTTTAGATACCTTCCCACAACATTAAAGACTGCAGACCCATCCCAGACTGAAGCAGTTTTTTTCCTATGGTCTGCACTACGGATAAGTGCAAAAATCCTGCTTGAATTTAGGATCCCCCAAGGGGGTCACCTCTGGCTGGATTTCTTGAGCCACGCCTTCCACATGCAAGTCCCAGATACTTTCTAGTTGTCAACATTTTAGGAACATGCTGTTGCTGTGCGCTTGTGCCTTACTGGTTTTTAAATATGCAGGGAAAGGAGATCATGAATGGTCATTACCAGTGATGTCCCATTGAAGAAATCACCATTAAGAAAGCTTCTGCCAACTTTGTCACCTGAAGAATCCAGCCTGCCCACTATGCCATCCTGTGAAATCAAAGCCTCCTCCCACTTTCTTGAATAGTATCTGCTTTGCACATTAGCTTTAGGAACAGATGACCTTGAAGATTTATGCATAGCAAGAGGGAAGAATATGAGTCCTGTGTGAGAAACTAGAGAAGCTCTGTGTACTATGGCTTTTACACCAACCTGCAAAGCATCAGCAAGCCAGACATAATGTTCATTGTTGCCGAGTTAAAAGAAGCCGCACCCTGGCATCCAGGAAAGACATGTGGCTTGCAGTATTTAATAATACACCCCCAGGTTACTTGAAACATTAAAGATTAAAGATTAATCCTGCTCTATGAACTTGGCTTGTCAATGGAAAACATAAGGTGAAAAGAATTGTTCTAAGTCTCTAGAAAAGTGCTGGAAAGGCTCACTGAAGCTAGCAAACTCTTTTCAAAGGCAAAGGCCTTAAGCGTTTCAAAATCTTAAGAGCAGCCATGCAAACCACTCCTAATTCCTCCACTTATCTGTACCCTAGATAATATCACAGAGGGGATGAGTCAGCCTAAAAGCTATGTAGGATATTCCCGAAATAAAGAGAATAGAGCAATTTTGAATGGAAAATCAGAATTAATCTGCTCTTAAGTATGTGGGTACACACAGAGAAAGCTTTTGGTTAGTCAAGCATAAGCTCCATAGGGCAAATGCAGGACTTGATGGAGCTGAGTGCCAGCACAGGTATTTACTTTCTGGTGTGTCTGTCTTCCAGTCTGCAGAATGACTTCAAGAGCAGTTACTGGAGCTCTGTTTGCACCAAAATGGAACTAGTTTGTCTGTGCATATATGGCTGTTTGTTACCCCATACAGGTGGAGGGAGGTTAATCTCTTCTTGTGGTCTCCTTCAGGTCTAACACAGACTGTCAGTCTATAGTGTAGCTGGTGTTAAGCTCACATGTTTTACTGTTTCTCAGTTGGTTTATTTGGTTCTTTGTGGCTTTTTGGGAGATTTTCCTCTGTACATTCTGGGCACAGCTTCATATATTGTTTCAGGCTGCAGGGGATCTCATTTTGGGGGGACAGCTTTTATCTGCCACTTTTGCTTTCCAGGCTTTTCCATGGCACAGAGCCAAGATCTTCCTTACCCTCCTCCAGACTGTGGGAAGAGTAAGGACATGAGAAGCAGAGAGATAAAATAGTCATTCTGAAATGAGTGATTGAACATAGCCAGCGAGGCATTGCTGAAAAGCTGTGGGAAACCTCTGGCTAGTATTCTTACTCCCAGCGAATCTGAGACGGGTTCACTGCAGACAAACTGGCACCCGAGAGCCAGCCCAGGCACCTGAAGAGGTGGGATTTCCATGATCCCTACTGCAGTTAATGTCGGATCACAAGGAAAAACTGTTCAAAAGTCCTGCTGATGGAACTGTGGAAGACAGGAGGCCTTCTGAGAGTGTCCCTGTGCTTCTCTCACAAACAGATGGGGGACTAGAAACCTGAAGCTGAGGTCAATCTTGTGTTGCAATTAGGTGAGACTGAGAGAAAAACACCTGGTCAAGCAAGTTTGTGCCCTGACAGGACAGAGGTCATCTTAAGTATTCATACCATACTTTTCCTGCATAGTGGAGTGCAAAACCTGATCAGTTGGTATGTCTGCAACATGTGCTTTTTCATGTCATTGTTTTGTTTAGTTTGTAGCTATTTAAATATAGGGGTTGGAACAAGATGATTTTAAGGTCTTTTCCAATCCTAACTATTCTATGATTCCATGTTTCTATGAACTCTTCCTGACGTACATTGCTTCCATGTGCTCAAACTGGCAGGCTTGCTGGTGGTGACTTCTAGTCCTTAGCCAAGAAGAGAAAGCAAGCTTCCAAAAATCTTTTCATAGCAGGTACTGAGCACTCTCAGTTACTGATGAGAAACAATGCAGCAGGTTGGACTACACAGCCCTTAAATTTCTGCTCTCCCCCTCCAGCACAAGGCACTGTGAGAACAGCCTTGAAATCAGGTCGATCTCAATCAAGAAGTAACAAAGAACCTTGTGAGTTCAGAAAGAGGGCTATGCAGCTAAAGTTATAAACTGATAACAGGTTGGACACACTGAACTGCTGTGTTGTGAAAGCCTAAAGTTTAGCTTCTGTTTGCTTTAACTTGCTAGCATTTTCCATTCTCTGGATGTTGTAAATGTCACTTCTTTCCACAATCAGGAGGCCAGGCCCTGATCCTGGGCCTGAAAAGGGTCCAGCTCTCATATCAAACCTGCTCGTCATAATTTTACTGCAAAGCTTGGACAATCTTGGTAAATGGCTACGTTACAAATTGGTGGACCTAAAACTTCTAGTTTTGAGCACTAGTGCAGGCAGGTAAAATCAATTGAATTTTTAAATAAAACAAGATAAATACTTTTAATGTATCATTTACAAGCTTCCAAGCTACTGTGCTTATCAGATGTTGAAATCATTTCCAGGAGCTACTTAGAAGTAGCTGTCAATTCACTTTAAAAGTTATATCCCTCAGAGAATTAATAAAGGGATTAGTTACCAAAGTTCTCTGTTCTGATCTTGAACTCATCTACAAAGTAAATTATTTAAATATTTAAAAAACATTAAACATTTGGGGTTTTTTTTAATAGATCAGAGGGATGGACAATACTGTTAGTAAGTCTTCCTCCCTGATACAGTGTTCTGTTTTTTTGATAAAAGCACACATTTTTTAATCTGTGGATAATAAAGGAGATAAGCAGATGGAAATATGAAAAGTAAAAGAATAAATAGAAGAATGCAACTGTCTATGTAAAAAGTGCTCATATAATTTGGGACATGAATAGAAGAGTTATTCTCCTTTTGATATGCAAGATTACCAGTCGCTGATCTCCAGTGAGAGCCATGCTTAAGAATGGACCTTACAGCTGAACTGCAGCTGTTGGTATTTTGCACAGAAGAAGTAAAGAGTTATATGGCTGATTCTTTGCACTTCCAGTTGCAGTGATCATTGACCAACAGATTCCTGTCCATACCAAGAATTCACATTGCTGTGCAGCAGCATGCAGTGACTGAAATATTTATTACAACGGCACTTACGTCATTTTTGCTGACCTAGGCTTGAGTTCAGCAGAGTTGAAAGATGAACCTGTTCACCTTATAATATCATTTGTTTTATTTATTGTTTTTTCCATATTACCCTTTGAGACTCTTACCATGTAAGTTTACAGCTTTGAAGTCATGTGGGTTGACCTATAACTGTAATAAAAGAATTTGGAATGAGATAATGGAAGTTTTTCCATTATTTACAAAAGGTTGAGGCTACTTATTAAAGACCTTCATATTCCATAACTTTGCTAAAATTAATAATTTTTCAAGGAACTGTTACGTTGTGGTAGACCCTGGCAGTGCACAGATTGGACAGGACAGGGCTGCACTGTGAGCTCAGACAAGAAAATTCTACAGTTTAAAATTTTAATTCAATCTTTCTGAAGAACCCTACACTTCCTAGTTACAAATTAACAAACAGTATGTTATCATCCTGCATAATGACTATAAGACATAGCTTCTGTTTCTTGTGATTCATGCTCTTCTTAAAGAGCATCAAGTTCAGCTAAGAGGATGCGTGGAGAGCAGATGGAAGCACTTTGCTCCCATTCTGTCCACAGGGGATTGACCCACAATGTCATTTCACTTGGACCCCATCACATCTCACACAGCTCTGAACTGCACCCCCCAGGTTTTGGTCACACAATCAGCTTTGCCTCCGTGTAAAACAATGCCCTATGGATGTGCCTGGGCTGCAGAGCAGGTGTGCCCCAGGGTGCACCCCACAGCCCTGGTCCCCCGCTCACCAGAGCTGTGGTGCTTGTGGGTGTACTCTGGAGTTTCCTTTCAGCTGTCAGCTCGAGTTTCTTTGCAAAACAAGTCAGTGCTCAGGAAGTGAACAGGGACCACTGTCACACACCCAGCTCTCCTCCTGTTGTGGAGATAATGCTCAGTCAAAGCATGCATACTGCCCTGTGAGCTAGCACAGTCTTGAGTTCTCCAGGATGGGTACAGTGAGTGTCCTACATACTCAGAAAGAGCTAGGAGATCTAAAATCCTCCACAGAGACAGGCAATCCTCCTAAATTAGGATCCTAAATTTCCAGCAGGCTCCCAGTAAGTGTCTCACAAGATGGGTCTCTGAAAGCTTCAGTAACCAACCACAAACACTGTGTGTAATTAACTGCTTGTTAGGTGACTGAGCTATGCAGAATTTGATCAGAATTGCATTAAAATATACGTTATACAAACAGTAGGAATATAATAAAAATCCAGTCCAGCACATAGCAACAACATATACCACTGAAGATCAAGAACAGGACGAACACTGATTTTAGTAAACACTGGATCAGACTCTCAGAGGAGGCACTGGGTCCAGTAACCTGCAGCCCATCCCCACTCAGTCCGTGCCATGCAGAGAGCCCAAAGCAACAACTGAAGATTTCCTTATGCCAGGGGTAGCTTTGGCTGTAGCAGTGACTTCACAGCGCCTCACACCTCACCTATGTGAAGATATTACGGCACTGTAGCAGGCGGGTGAGAGGAGCTGCTTTTCCTGGCAGCTGCTTTAGGTTGTCCCCAAGCTGCTTTCTCCTGGTCTCATTAGGTCATCCCTGAGGCTCTTCTAAATCTCATAGTTAGGCAGGTATTTGCCTGCAAAATACAAGAATAAACACAGTTAAGCACTATATTGGAAAATATGGGTCTAGATACAAGATTACTACCTGGTATCAGTTTTGCTCTTCTTGGCTTCCTAGTTGATTTGTAGCATTGTGGAGCATCAGAGAGTTCCCATTCACCTCATGTGCTTTTCCAAGTGAGACTGATAAACTGACACCACAGTACAGATTTTCACGAATCTTTAGCACTAACATATTATTGTATTCCTTCAAACAAAAAAGCTGGTCCCCCATGCCTGAAGCCACAGGCTGTCACACTCCCTGCCCTTGGCTGGAGGGACGTGCCAGGCCACCGCTGCCCTCAAGGCCTGTGCTGAGCATCCACTTGGTCCTTGAAGAAAGGGAGGTGCAATGTGAAGAATTAAATGTTTTGGTGGCTTCGAGGATCTTAGAGTGGGAAGACATGACAAGCATGACTGCATGGATTTTGGGCCTTCTCAAACTTAGGAATCTGTTGTTGAAAACTGCCTTATCATTATGCTGCTCCCTGGGAAGCTGTAGATGAGACTTTAAGGGTATAAAATAGGTAAAAAAGAAATTAATTAGGCCCTGAATTCCCCTGTCAGAAGGTTAAGTCTTGGGATATGCTGCAATCTGAGTTTACAAAATGGCTCACCAGTTTGCAGTTTGTATTGTAAAATCCATTTCAAATCATTAAAATTATGTCACACAATTCTGTCTGGTGCATGAAAAATGTATTTCTATAAAATGATGTCTTTGAAAAATAGTGAAAGCTCATGTAAATTACAATTTACATAATGCATTTCCTGTGCAGATTGTGGTTTGCCATAATGACTGTATAAACCAAGGCTAGCTTAAAGTAGAGTGCACTTCAGCGTTCATTTTCTTTTTCATTTTTGAAGAATACAAATACTGATTGAAATGTAGATACAGAAAAAGGAAGCAATAAATGATCCTGTAGAATTATCCAAATATTTTGAAAAGACGCATTCCTTACCCACAGTTCTACCTGCTGGCTGTTGCACACAGGAAGCTCCATTCAAGAGCCCAGTGCTACTTCTGCTGATCCTGCTACAGTCTAAACCTGGTACCAGCACTGTTCAAGCTGTTCTGCCTAGTTTTTGTGTCAGGAATAAGCTTGTGGATCTCATGTGAGTACCTGCATCGAAGATTTACCTGAGAAAAAAAAGTCATCCAAGGGATTTGGTTTCCTAGGATCACTTTATAAAGCACCATCTCTAACCTGTCATCTGGTCTGTGTATCTACCACCATTAAGACTGACACAAGAAGGAGTCTGTACAGGTACAGGTGTTTGACCTTGTTCAGAATTAATATAAACAAAAGGCTGTACCTACTGGCTTTAAAATATTTGATACTCACATGGTTGGGCTCAAGAGGAAAGGTGAGTCTGCTTTTTATATTTGCATAAGAGATCTTGAAGTCTAAAATCTGGTCAAAACTTACCCATCCTTCCAGTTCTGTTTTACAGGTATGTGTTTTAAGGTAGGAATGTAGAAGAGCATAAGAGACCTTCTCCATATCTGACAGTCATGAAAAAGTTGAAGTTAAAATCTAGGGAATCACTTGTTGCAAAATGTTTCTTACTGTGATGGTTCTCTACAAGAAGTCAGGACTGTAGTGAGCAACAGCAGCTTAGGACCAGCATTTCTTTCACCTCTCTCAAGAATGACTGTGCTGCTAATCATCACTAAGCATCAAATGGGAAAAAAGATGTTGATAAGGGAAATCCAGCCACACCTCTGAATCACACATGAATTTGGCCCTTCAGAAGGGAGGTGAAACATCTATCCCTGCCTTTGTTATATCTTCTGACGGTGGACTGAGGCTTAGAAAATAACATCTGATGTCCCTGCAAAGCATCTGTGTTGTTCATAGAGGACATTTTCATTTGAAAGTTCTTACATTTGTGTCTCTTTTGGTCTCTTCTCATCAAAATCAAGTTTGTGATGCTTCACGTGATGCTGAAATATTGGTGCTTTCTGACTTATTACTAACTAATTACTTACGCTGTTATTTCTTGGTTTTGTTTCGGGTATATTTTAGTTTGGATTGCTATCATAATTGACATATCCACGCATCTTGAGAAACCCTTGGGATGTTACAGCTTGATGCTCTTGAGAGTGTGAAGACAGAAGTCTGGTAGTCAGACTTAGGAAGTTTCAGAAAACCCAGAAACAAAACATTATTAATGAAAAGCATTTGGAGAACAGCTGTGAACAAAAAATGTTTTCAAAGAAAATCATAGTCACTTAGATTCTGGGTCATGTTCACAGCTGGTTTCAGTGTAGCATTTCTGACTTCTGACAGAGATGGATCTGGCTCATTTTTTATAAGGAGATCTTAGCTCTAGCTAAAATGAATGACAATGCTTAAGCTTCTTAGTGAAGAAATTAATTAATCAATGTGTATATATGCATATCACCACACATATAATTTCTGAAATTATGAAGAACTTTGTCCTTGTATAAAGCCCTCTAGAGCCACTGGAAAAAAAACTGCATGGACTTCATTGGGTTATGGATCACATCCTGTATATATCTGTGTTTTAAAATCTTTTCCAGTGCTTCTTCTTTCAGTGGAAATTAATAGCTTCTTGGAATTGAAATGATCAGTTTCCGATTTAGTTTTGCATAAGAAGCAGAGTCCAGTGGGATTAAATATGAATGCTGGCTTAGTAATTCATTAATCATGAAAATATGGTGTGCAGTTAGTTATATAAGTGATTATTTTTGCATGGAAATGCCTGCGACTTTTATGCCTGTGCAGGATCACCTCAAGTGCAGCAGCAGGAACATGCAAACCCATTCACCTTGAGACAATGTTTTACGAAGAATGCACAAAGATACATAAATGCACTATAGAGAACACTGATTTTGTAGATGCTAGCATAATGAGAGGTCAGCGTGTCCATGAGTCCTACCTGCACATGAATACACATGTTCCTGGTGGGGAGAAGCAGCATATTTTGAAAGTTCCTAGGAGACTTCTTTCAAACCCTCTTGGCCACATATGACCTATGCAAAAAATTTTATTCTGAGGACTTCTGAAAATGTAAACACTGCAGCTCCTGTTCACTTAAAAGTCTGAGCAGTCAGATAAACAACATTGGGCAAAAAATGCTGAATCCTCTCTCCCATTCAGCTACAGACTTCTGGGTCAGAGAAAAGTAACAAATATAAGATTTGATGTACCAATGGAAATGGTACATGGGGCGAGGAACAGATCAACATAGGATGCAAGTCAAAGGGCTGTTGAAACAGGTTCAGTACTCAGTTTCCATTTGTACAGGCTTGCAGGAAGCTGAAATTCTGCACTGCACAAAGTAACCCAATACACTTGGCAAATGTAAGAAGTTGCCTCACTGGCACAGACTTCTTCTATCTAAAAATTATGGAAATGCCATTTCCACCTTTGTCTTCTTCCAGTGTCCTTGCGTCACTGGCACCCTGTTGTCTTTCCCAAGCACAAAGGATAATCCCAGGCTCAATTCACTGTGCTTCCACTTATCATGGCCAGAGCTGTGCTCCTGGTAAAAAAAGAGCCTCATGAATCCTCTCTTTTCTTGTCATCATTGCTACTTTATGGAAACACATTAGTTTCAGATTTTTATTTTCAAGACAAGATGTAGTCAGATTACAGACATTTCAGGACATAGCTCCAACCAAAGTCTACTACCCTGAGAAAACCATGCCTGAAAATCAGCTCCTAGATGGGAAATTGACACAGTTGTGATTTTTTTTTTATTTCTTTTTTACATGGCAAACCAGAAAGCCTGATTGGAAGGATTAATTTTCCATTTCCTCGGTTCTTTTGAAAATATATAATGATATTTATGGCTGTAAAACTATTCTGATTTTTTTTTTTTTTTTTGCTAATACAAATATTTTTAACTGGAGGGATTAATGATCAGATTCTTGCATCTTCCATCTCAGCTGCTGCTTTGTTCAGCAGCTCACGAAACAGACCAACATGATGTATCTCTTGTAGAACTCACAGCCAAACAGCAGCTACAGAATGAGAGAAAGCTGCACATAACAGGTGGAGAAACAGGAGAATGGAAAGATGGAGGGAATCGAGTATAATGTCTCATGATTACTTAATCGCCATGCCCACATCTTGTTCCATAATGCATACAAGATTTCAGCCACCCAATCTACTGAAATCCCTCCCAGGACATGTCAGTCTCTAACTAAGCATCCACCTCTCATCCTGCTGAGTTATCCATCCCCTTTGGCATCTTGCTGTCTTCTGTCCTGGGTTATCCAAGCAGGTTTTTATCCTTGCACTATATGTGAGTTTTAACATACTATCGTCCTACTATTGCTTATGTCAGTCACTTAAGATGTGGCAATTCCCAGGCTTCACAGTTGTTTTCAACCCCCACCCTTACTGAACCACATACTATATTTGGCAGTGTCCTGTCAACCAGCCACCTTGGCCAACAAACTATGGTAACTTGATGTAGCACGTGAGGGATATTGCTGGACAGAGAAAAGCAGCTTCAGAATATCCAGGTACCCTAATAACTAAAATGAATCATCTCAAAAGGGTCGTTATTACTAGTGCAATACTGTGTTAGCCTGTGACAGAAGGAAGGTTTTTGGTAAGCTGCTTGGTCACCTCCCATGAACTCACTGCTGTAGGAGGGCAAGTCTCCAAAGCTGGTCTACCGAAAAACAGTCCTGCCCAATCAGAAGTAACTGTGGTCATGTCTCTCGCACCTCTGCATGGGGAAGGAAAGAGGTAACTAACGAAGTCTTCCATACTTACCTGATGGGATGAAATTACCTGCTAGGACAGTATATTTAAAGTTAGCTATCTGCAGGGCTGGACTGGGGATGGAGCCATGAAAAATGGATTCTTTGCACACCACATGATGTATATATGGCTTTTTTATTCCAGGACATCCTGCAGTGCTATTAGCCATGCTCTGACCTCCAGGACCCTTTCCCATATGGAAACCCAGTGACTAAACTTGAGAGACTCTGCTCACCCTCTGCCCCCCATGTCTCATGGGCACACTCTCCCACAGCAAAGGACTCTCAATAACCCCTGGGTCACCCAGTGCTGCTCCCCCTGCTCAGGGACCTCCATCCAGCACCCTCACCCCCTCCCTGGGACCCACGTTTCGGGGTGGCTGTCCACAGGGGCTCAGCCGCAGGGCCGGGGAGGGTGCCGCTGGGCTGGTCCAAGAAGCACCCCCGCCGCCGGTAGACCCCGGTCCCTCTGCGCAGGGCAGGGCGGCAGACCGCGTCGGGGCCCGCGGCGAGGGAGGGTGGGCTTTCTTCAACCACAGTTGGCATTTCAATCTCAAAATCTCTTGGCAC
>JAOEHY010037904.1:0-18539 GCA_025447955.1 Psilopsiagon aurifrons
CAAGTCAAAAACACAGTGCTGCACCAGCTACTAAGAAGGAGAAAAATGACTGCTACTGCTGAACCCATGACACTGCTTTACAAAATCTACCCTAAATGACTGAGTCTGAACCACTGCTTTCTTCCCCATGCAAGAGGAAGAAGATGGAGCTAGGATAAAAACATTAGTTTAAAAGTGACATTTAAAATGCCTTTTATCCCATCCACATCACTTCCAAAGAAAATAATTCCTTGACACAAAAGCATCAACTTGACTAGTTTTAGATTATTAGATTACATATATACACAGAGTATGTATAAAGAGTGCAATTACATGATGTGGGGAAGAAGACACACGTGACAATTATATCCCAAGAGCTGACCCCACAGATGGCACTCCTAAGAAGCTGCCGCTTTTAATGTCTCTCTCGCAAACAGATACTATATGGATAGTTGCATGCTAATTTTCAGAAAACACTGAACTCTTTTTCTGAGGATATCAACCTACCATAAGGTGAGACAACACACAGAGGACTCTCTGTGTCCAAAATCAATTAAAAATACCTCTGCTCATTAAACACATCACACAACCCCGTTAAGACAACAAAAATGCTTATACAGCAGTTTTGAACACTTTTTGCAAAGGCATCGACCCTCCCCCGTGTCTAGTACTACTAAGGTCTTAAGTAATTTCTTACATCAACTCAAGACTTTTAGGCGATTCTTATCAACCTTAGATCTGACTACTAACACTCTGGCTATTACAAACCTATCCTTCCAAGTCTGTGTTGAAATAAACTGTGCTGTCTACCTTCACACTTTTAAAAGTCTTTCTAGACTTTCCACAATACTGTTCTTACTTGCAGCAACAGCCTTCTTTCCAGACCTTGACTTTTGATAATAATAATTGGATTTACTTCAGCTGCAATAATACACAGGCATTTTAGAACCAATGTTCAGGCATATATCTATTTGCTAAAGCCTGAACCACTTGATCTGAAATAGCTCTCTACTTTTAGAGGAAAAATTGCAGACATTGCCAAAAATCAGAGTCTCATCCTGCAAATCAAATTAACAGTAACATTACATGGCAAAAGTTTCTTGTCATATAAATAGAAAGAACAAGACAATCATACAGCTAGACAGTGGTGAAATGCGATTGTCTAAATACACCTTTAAAATACACATATTTGACTTCACTTTTTCTAAGTTTGCAATGAAAATAAAACTAAAGTTGTTTATGCCCACAGAATATGAAACCTTATCTTAAAGTATAAGAGGTGAAAGGAGCTAAAGACACCTTTTCAGAAGTATTCTCTGTCTACAATACCAATGATGCCACCTAGTGGCATGCAGATCTAAATTTTCTTTCTGAATAATCTAAAATTAATTTATACCCAGCTTCTCGCAGAGGTTGTACCAGCATTAGAGGAAGCATAAGCTTGCAGCTCTTTTTCACCTCATATAGATTGATGCCTCTTATTCTACACTAAAGATGCTTTCAAAGATGGACAATTTTGGAGCATTGTCTACAATGATATTTATATCCATGACCAATTTTCTCAAAATTACGTACATTATAAATGATACATGCTTTGTTTGAGTTTTGTTTGGTTTGTGGGGATTTTATTTGTTTTTCTTGGGTTTGGTTTGCTCTTTTGGGTTTTCTGGTTGGTTAGTTTTGTGGGGATTTTTACTATTTTCTCCTCTCAGAACATACCCTCCACATTCTACAGCTTTAGGACTTTATGAGCAAGAGATTGTTCAGCATAACTGTTCAGTGTAACTGCTGAGCAAGATGCGTGATGTGCCCTTTCCATCAATCATCTAAGGAACAACCGCTACACCCTAACAAAGCTCAGTCTAAAAAAAAGCTATTCACAGTTCCCCAGATTTTTGCCAGCGCAAACAAAAAATGTACACAAGGCTATTCTGAAAGCGTTGCAGCGAAGCTGTTCAGGCTGTAAGAACTGTTGTATAATAACCTGGTTTTGTCAGAATAGTCAACCTTTGCTTATCCTTCAGAGTTGATTCATATACCTACCACTTCATCCCATACACACCTTACAGAACTTTAATTAAGTGTTGAGGAACCACTTCAGGAAAAATATTCCGCTCTTCTCCAAAACCATATTTATGCAAGCATGCCCTTATGACCCAGCAGACAAGCCATTTTTAGTCCTCTATCACCCCCCTAAGCCCTTTGTTCCTCTGACAGCTGAGCTCATTCTCTTCTGACATCTGTCTTGGCAACATGTGCAAACTGAACTGAGTCTTAAGTTTCAGGTTGAGGCTGAATTCTTAATTTGCTGAGTTGTTCAGAGCTGGACTATTCAAAAAGATGGTGGAATGCACCCTCTGATATTACTAATCCAATGACACCCTGAATGCTATGAGAACATACAGAGAATGAACTTCAAAAAGCAGCCAAGCTCCTGCACTCTCCCCAAAGAGCCTACCCTATTACTGTTGCTGGGGCAGCAGACTGGGCTAAGCAAACCACTCATCTGACAGTAGGGAGATCGGATACAATCAGTTCTCAAACCCTCCTTGTGACTGACTTGCAATTTCCAGAAATTATTCTTTCCTTTTAAAAAATAAAAAAGGCCAAAGGGGAAGACAAACAAACAAACAACAAAAACCCTTCCACTTTTAATGATGACCACAAGAGAAAAATAGAAAGATTATTCCCTGACCTCCGTCAACCTATCTTAAGTGGTACACCAGATACACTTCTGCTACCCCACAAAACACTTACTTTGTGTTTGGGGTCTGCATTTGTTTGGGTTCATTGTTTTTCTTAAATATGCTCTTGTGGACTGAATCCTATTACTTATGAAATGAACTGGAAATCTGCACAAACTTAGCAAGACAGCGGAGGACTGAACTTTTTCATATAATGGTATGTAATGTAGACAGCTACTTTTAGAGAGTATGCACTAATTCTGTGTATAGTACTTACATTTTAAATTCCAGCATCTAAAGACTATACAACCCCCCTAAAAAATATTTAAAAGTGGCAACAGAAAATTAGTACTACTTCACTGAATAAATTCTTGTATGTATCTGAGTACTTTAGTGACTAAATACTAGTTATTTTAAGCTCTGATTAAGACTACATATCAAGATTTAGCTGCTGTCCATGAATTTTAAGAGAGTCCCTCAAAAGCAATGAGGTGCAAAAATTCAATGAGGATAGCTTAGTTTACTTATATTATTCATGCTGGTATACAGTGAGACTAGAGCTTCAATGACTCTCAAACTGGAGGAGCTGCAAGCCAAGATTATTCCCCCAAATTCATTTCAGAAATTCTATAAACAACAAAACGGCCTTTACTTTGCCCAGTTCTACTTAAACAGCTGCATGATAATGGCAAATTAACATTTACAATTCTTGCTGTCTAGACTGCACTACCTGTTTTGACTACATCCCTATTGTAACAAAACTGTAGCAAGGTCTAGACAGAGATTCCTACACGGGTGTAAAATGTTCTGTAACTACCTGCCTTGACAAAACCAATGCCTTGACAAAACCGGTTTTACTGCCAATAGGGGTAGGGAAAACGGTATAGCTGTTAAGGAACAGGTATCTACTACTGCACTTTTTTTGTTCAGGTGTATGAGACTGTGTCAATGAACATACATGGGAACCAGTTAGTGTCACTTACTCAACCCTTAGCACCTTCTTCATCAAAAGCAGATCACGGCAGTTAGTCAGACATCCCACTTCTGTGAAGCAATGTATATTTTAGACAAGGGAATGTCACAGAGAGAACCAAGTGAGATTCCAATCAAATACTTGATGTAACTAGAAAAACTGTCAAGTTAAACTGATGGTAACAGAAACTGTCAAGTTCTGCAGGCTGTGAAAGCAAATGCTTAAATGGGTTTCCTGAAATGGTATATAAAAGGCTAAAGCAATAACACTAATGGAGATCACCTGTATTGGACGCACTAGTTAATCTGAGAGTATTATCATAAACAAATAATGCATAAAGTCAATAGATTCGTCAACAGTGAGGTTTATGAGAACATAAGACAAGAAGTAGGTGACTGTCCTACTGAATTTTACCCTACTTGGTACAGCCTATCAAAGCATACCATCTGCCACACACAAGACTAAACCGGACTATTATAATTTGGTACAAACAACAAAGGAAAACAGACGTTTCACCAAAATGTATTGTGAGGTGCCTGTGAACCAAACATGGCATTGCATAAAAAACATTACTGATACCTCCATATAAATAGGGCTGACGCTTCAATTGGGAATTGTATATACTATCTGCTCACTTGCGTTCAAGAAGGTTACTGAAAGCCATTGAACAGGGTCAAGGAGTGACGATAATGAAAATACAGAGGACAAAAAGAACTTACATGATGAAGAAACTAGGAAACAGTGGCTAGGTGGCCTCTCAAACTAAAATCTCTTCAGATACCCTATTGTTATTTGTAAAGAATACGTAAACACACTGGAGAAAACTATTAAGCGAAAAAATAATACTGCCACCAGCAAAATACAAACTGGAAAGAATATACTTAACTGGAAATCAGAGAATATTTCTACAGTCTCATTATGGAACACCCTTCCCACAAGAATACAGGGAACAGAAATCTAATCTTTATGTACAGCATCATCAGTTTAAAGAAGAGGTTATATGACATAGCTGTCCAGAACTGAAGGCAATTGGAACTCAGCAGTGCTTCTGGTTTTATCTCCCACTATGCTAATTACACAAAGTACAGCTCCTAATTCCCCAAGAGTTTTTAGATACTCTTGTTTTTGAGCTTAAATATCAAATTCCAGTTTATTGCCTGTGGTTTATTAAACTGCTTGATTACATTACACTATCACGCATGCACAGCCATGATCTGAAAGTCCAAAACAGCTCTGTTCAAAGTATTTTCTCAGATAGGCTTGCACTAATGTGTATGCACTATCATAAAAACTGTCACAACCCATTTTAAACTTCTGCACTCTTGCATTTCTCCCACTTGCTAGACCACAGAGCCAACACATGTTTTAGACCATCCAGGCCTTTACACTTAAACCCAAGCTACACTAAGGAGATCACACATTGGATGACAAACTACCACTGAACTTCACACAGTTTAAAGACAACGATAAACTAGAAAAAAAAAAATGCACAGTTTGCTTGCTGATTATGTGATATAACTTAGAAAAGCTTTACAAAACCTATGCTAAGTTTAAACAGCTCAAAGCCAGTAATAAGCGCAACAACTAAAAATCACAAAATGGTGAGTCATACTAAAAATTGTGTTCTTACCTTTTCCAGGACTTAAGTTTTGGTCTATGAACACCTTAAGCTCTCCATTGGCTTCAATTAGTCCAGCCTGTTAAAGAAAGTAACTGTTATTAAACTTAGAAACAGAGGTACACTTTACTGTTAACTATGGAAGACAACATACCAGAAGCCTTTGCTGCTACTAGTTGTATTGGTCACAGAACTGACACTACGTAATGGCACTGTTTGTGGTACAGTATTTGCAAAATTTTTTAAAACTTGATTTTATAAATACTGTACTCTTAAAAAGCAAGCAGAAAATCAGTTTAAACCTACTTTGCTATTTTGTCCTAAGTTCTTACAGTATACATACACTGTTTCAACAGGCACCTGAACACCCTTCTAATTAGAACCACTGACATCTGTGACACCACCATTCTCTGTGGAGATACTACTTACCTATCATAGAAGTTACAACATTATAGCAAAAACAGTAGAGGTGGTAAAGAGCACCTTAACTCATTTTAATCAGAAAAAAGGCATTAAGAAGAAACACACTGAGCCCTTAAGTGGAAGAGCTATGTTTATAAAATAATCAACATCCTTTGAGAAACATCACAGTACAAGTTATTTTTAAAAATAAGTTTTGGATAGAAAACATTTATTAGTAACATTAAGTACTTGATGCAGTAATTCCCTGGCATCTCCAGACAAAATGGTTCTGAAAAAAAAGTAATGCACACAGGACATACAGACACTTTCCATTTAGAAAGAACAGCACAAAAGTTAACACTTGCACTGAACCATAATTTAGCATGTGGTGTTACAGAGACTGAAAAGTCCCTAGCCACATTTTGTGCATAGCTGGCATTTTTGCTGGCTGCCACGTCTGCCAGTCTTCAAGAGACAATTAAGTAGTTTGCTGTCAGTGAGCAGCAAAGCTTTTCTCATCATAGACTACCTGAAGAGCCCTAGCCAAGTTTTGTCAGAAGCTCAGCAAACCAAGCAAGCCACTAGAGGATGCTGTGGTGCTGTTATTTGCCAGGTGTATGACAGCAGTAATTTCTTTAGACCGGGAACTTCACAAAACAGGAAAGTTTCTGTCCTTGGTGAAAGAAAGGGAAGAGGAGAGAAAAAGATGACTGAGCCTTGGGGACAGGCTAGAAAGTGAGCAGAAGAGAAATTTTGCTAATGGAAGCATAAAGAGCTTGTATGCCTGTAACAGCATGGCAGTGGTGAGGGTCTGACTGCAGGAAGAAAACACTAAGTGAGGAGACGGCAGAACTGCTAGGTAGAATGAAAAGCCTGGCACAGTTCTGTCCTCCATTCTCCTAATTCTCCTCTCCTGAACCCACATATATCAAATCAGCATTTTTTTAAAGCCAACCTCAAGAATTTACCAGTATACAAAAAGTGCCTGCTCTCCATCTTGCTCACAGTAGGGCTGCAAAGGTCCACTTGAAGAAATTAGTTATACTGCCCTACTTCAGGCACCAGAGCTTTTTATAAGCTTAATTCTTCATCACACAACACTTATTACGTAATTCCGAAGGGTAACAGACTATATCAAACACTCTCAGAGAAAGAAGTTAATACTCATCAGCATGAATTGGTATCACATACAAAGACGCTACTAGACCTACAAAGATGTTACTAGAGCTACACTGTATGGCAATTTGACATTCCAGAACACTGGAACCCAACAGGTATATGAACATGAATTTTTGAGTGTTACATTATACTCCCACTCTACCTCAATTTCACAACAGGAGTGTTTAAACCACACAGGAAGTGTAGTCTCATTGCCTTAATTTCTTTAAATGCAGTCCTTCACAGTTTCTATTCAACAACAGAAAGAGGCAGCTTGTACTCAAGCATTCCTGCATATTTTCTTTTCCATGAAAATCAAGCAGGTATCAATGAGACTGGAAAGACATTTAACATATTGAGTTTGTGATCAGTGGACCATGAATAAAATTGCTGGTTTAATCTGTAATGTCTTTTATTTTAGAAGCACATGAATTTAATAATTTTGAATTATTAAATCCATTCATCAGTTTAATATACAAAAGCAGACTAACATCAAGCTCACACATCAGTTACAATTGATAATCCAAAGCCAAATATTTAAGCTGCGATATTCAGCAAACTCGAGTATTAAATACAAAATACTATTTCAGCAATTACAAATCAGGCAGATCAGTAATCAGTTACTTACTGGTCCCTTCCTATTTTTGTCAACTATTATAGTTTCAAATGTAACCATTTCTATTAATTATTTTTTATCCTTAAGTATTTAACCAACCACTATACCCTAGTATCAAATAATGTTACAAGCTTCAAGTTTTTTTCCACCTAATTAAAATATACACTGATAAATATTAGTCAAAACAGTATCCAACTCCAAAAACCACAAGCTAACCTGGCATTACAAAGGGTCAGGTTAGTGCTTCATGTCCTGGACCATGCCACTGTGAGACTAATTACACAAGCCACTGACAAACTGGAGGACACTGCAAAATACGCTGCATTTAATCGATGAAGGAATACAACTTGTGAAAAAATCGGAGAACAGCTATCACTGAAAGACAAGAAGAATCCCCTCAGGAACCACAACACTGATGAACACAGTGGTAACATTTCACCACCTTTCCATACTAGTGTCTTACTAAAGTTTCAGCTCTAGCACTTAAAATGGCTGGTAAATATTCAACTTATTCAAAAGAGCATACCTAGGAAAGACTCGAAGAGAACTGTTTGTTAAGAATATGACCAAATCCCACAGCAAATAGCACCCCCAGCTGCTATTATTGATAATGAAAACTAATTTCTAATGAAAATTCTGTTATTCTAGCCTTAGTATGCTCTTTACCCTTCTGGATACATTATGCAACTCTAAAGTTATCAAAATTCATCACTAGTTTTGAGTCTTCTCAGTCACAGATACAAGCTTTTGGTGGGAGAAAACCAAAAAGCCAAACTTCCATCCTGCATGAAATTCTGGTGTCTCTGTTCTAAAATGGAAATACTAAATATTTCCATGTATTTCAGATAAATTCACACCATTTTTCAAGCATGTTATTTGGGACAGGAGACCAAGATTACTCCTCTGTAACCTATGTAGCATAGTGCAGTGCCCAAAAGAAAGAAAGAAAAGAAATAGAGGAAAATGTGACCATAGTTCCCATGAGGTCTATCTCAGTCACACATTCACAATGGGAGGCTCAACACCCAAACAGAAACCAAAAACCAAACAAAAAAACCCACACACAACCCAACCCCTCTCCCCAAAACCATCACACCCCAAGAACAAAACCAAACACACCAGCAAGAAGTATCTGCCTTTTCCCAATGGAAAAGTGACCTTCTGCCAAGGAGGGTTTAGACATCAAGGAAAATTTTTTTCTGATGGGAAAATAAACATAGCTTTCAGGCCTTATCGAGCTACTTGTTACAAGGTACTTTAATGTTTTCACCTGATAATACTTTTATTATTATTATTATTCCACATTTTCTTCTTATCTTTCCATGAGTCTCAATTTCAAGATGCATTACTTCCTTTGATGATAACACTAGGGCTGCTTGAAAGAATACCATGCTCTTGACACTCACTTCTGAAAGCTTTTTCAGTGCATACAACTTCACAATTTAGTACTGCTTTCCTCTTCAAACAGATCCTGTGGCTGCCTAGGTATACTTCTCTATGGCTACATAAAGAACCTCCTAACATTCTGAACAGGCAACAGATGCACCCTTTATCCTTGTCACATGACAACAAGATCAGCAATTTAAAAAAAAATGTTTAAAAAATCTTGACACTCAACATAGATTCTAAACTGTAGTAACTTAAGATCTCCTTTCCACAAATCAGAGGAATAAGGTTAAAGTCCACTGGACAAATAAGTAAGTCTGTTAATTTTAGTTGTGGAAACTATGCTGGAGTGGGGACCCCAACTATTACCTGGGCTTTGTCTCATTACATGATTCAGAATTTCTAAGGAAAAGAAATCAATTGATTCACTAAACATACCAAAACTTCAACTGAAGTTAGCTACGGCTGGCTATGAGGTCATCAGCCATCAGGGGACTAATGGCTAGAAAGTCTGCTCTTGTTTTGTTTATAAGGAAAAGATAAAAATGCTAAAAGTGCCCTCAGCCTGAAAGTCAGTAAATTGGGAAACATTGTTTTGTTGGGATCAAAGTTAATCTGCAACAAAATTTGCTCAGAATTACACTTATTTAATAAGCCCCTTAGTGCAGACTATCACAGAATAATTTAGTATCTTACTAACAAGCCAGAAGTTACGCACCAGAAACACCTTTATGACAACAGAAAAATTTTTCACAGCTTTTCAGACTCGTAACTCAATTTCTTAATAAAAACTGATGTTAAATCATTCACTAAACTTGTAAATTAAACATAAAAGTTTCAAGCTGAATGTGGACTGAAGGACAAGCAACCTACAAAAGCATGACCAAGAAGCCTGACTGAAACAAGACTGGACATGTACACATGCTAAGTCGATCACGTTTACGAGAGGAAGGTCCCCCCACTACTCTAAGTAAAACGGGGAACAGAAGGGTGCTTTTATGCCACAGAAATACCTCTTCTATCTTGCTTTTAGATAACAAGCCCATTTTAAGTATACTCCATGAAAAAGAGACGAAAGAATAGCAAAATGGGCAGAGAGGTAATTGCCAAAAGGTACTGAGAACAGAAATCTGCTAACAGAAGATTAAGCCCTCTAGATTGAAGCACAGCACTGGGCTCGACAACAAAACACAAAATGTTGGTGCCAAATATACAACAATGGTTACAGACTGGCAGTCAGAATGGGATAGGCAGAAAAACAGACAATCTGGAAACTGTCTAGGAAAGAAACAGAAAATGAGCCAGAAGAGATGAAAGATGGCTGATTAAGGGTTGAGGTAGAGAAACTGTGAGTCACTGAAAAAGTACAGGCAACAGACCTGATGAGAACCTGTAAGATTATCTTTAATAGATGGAGATCAGATCCTTTGAGGAGAAGGGAAGAACATGGGAACTGAGATGACAAATACCATCTATTCTAAACTATGAATGAAAAGGAAAAATGAGCTGGGATTCAGACTGAGAACTTAAAAATGTATCACAAAAGAAACAGTAAAGACAGAATCAGGAAACAGAGGAATTGGAAAGGAACAGTATTCCTGTTAAGAGTACATGTCCTCCCAAAGGTCATCAAAGTCATCAGGAGGATGCTTCTCCCATCTCCAGGTGCCTGCAAAGCCTATTAGTCAACAAGCACCCATCTTGTGCAAACTGCACCTAACTCGATCAGTACACAATGACAACCTCTACTCATTTCACTGCTTAAGAGTAGGCAATAAATGTAAAGGCCCTATGACATGCAATTTTTCTACTTGCCATGTCACTGACAATGTTGAGGTTTGTTTTTTTTGTCTGCTTTTTTTGAAGCAACAAACACACACAATGGAAAATCAGCACAGCTACAAAGTAACACTCTTTAAGCAACCTTAATTCTTCTTTCACACTGTCCTGGGTTCGGGAAAAACATAAGCACATGTCATTTGTAACAAGATGATAATGCACTATTTTTCCCACTGGATTCTCATTCAGGGACCAAAGCAAACATGCTCTGGAAATGAATCATCAAGTAACTGCAGGAAACGATTTTTTATGGGACACTGAATTCATTTTTCACAGAAATTAAAAGCCAATTAAGCAGTAGAGGATTGAAGCGAAGGGAACAAAGCTCTTAAATTTAAAACAGTAGAACCTCGTTTTGCAAATGAAGTCAGTAAGAACTACTCTTTACTGTATAAAGAAATACAAAAGAACTTTTATAGTCAGGCTACAGGAGTTTGATCCTGTGAAATTCTCAGATGTATTACTTTACTGAGTCTTAGTAGCTGCCATCTGAAACAGAGCTCAGTGGATGGCACCACCTTCAAGATTACTATGTTTTGTCAGCCTATCAGCGATGAGCTGCACCACAGAAACAAGCTTTCAAGAAAGTACATTGGAATTATTAGCACTTTAACCAGCAAGGGCTAGTAAAAGCATTAGATATTAAAGATTTGGATCACACAGAACTGCAAAGGTACAAACTACAGATTAGTATCTCAGTTAAATACATCAAACTTTGGTCTAAATATAGGCTCCACTGATTCTACACACAAGCTGGGCACCAAGTACACAGAGAATGACACCTGAGGTCTCCTTACTGCAGAATGCATCAAGACCACTCTTCAGCTTTCTTAGCTGCTCTTTCTGAACACACAGAGCAGCACATCTCATCTAGAATTTCGCAAAAACTAAATGAAGAATTCATTTTGAAGATAACTCAAATAGTAGTCCAGTCTAAGCTGCAGCACAGATCAAAAATACCACTGGAGCTTTGTACTGTGTTGTTTTTTAGAGTAATTCAATTGCCCAAGTGATGCAAGTTTTGCAAAACTTAAAGCTGGCACCCAAAAATCTAACGGTGAAGCTGCAATAGGTAATCAGAATACAAAATTATTATGGCAAGTATTTCCAAAGCACTGGTTTGCTACTTTACCACATAAACTAATCGGAAAATAAAAATCATCGCTTGCGTGCTGGACCAAACACTCATATGCAAAGAGGTACCACCAGCAGCCACTTCCACAGCAAGCTCCTGGCACCGTTCTGGACTTGATAGTAACAGACTTTTGTTTTTCCAGACAAATTAAATCTTAACATCCATTTGTTCAACAGCATCTGAACCACAGCTGAAACCAACAAACTTGGTAAAAAGGACTCGTTCCAATGCCATTTGCCTCACCAACCTCCTTATCATCCTACTATAAAGCTACAGCAGCCCACAGTGTAATTTTCAAGCACGACTGTGTAACCGTTAATGCAATACTGGGACACTTTGCAAATGTAAAGTGACACAAGACAAGTAGCTAGAAGCATTTGTGGGGATATGGACCACTGACAATCTTTAAAAATCACACTGTCTGCTATCTGCCTGAGAACCACTTCAACAAAGAGACATTTAGCAAAGATTGGCCTATTTTTCCTCCCACTTCTAATTAGCCACAATAAATCTCCATTAAATGATACCCAGGCAAACACTAAAGTAAGTGATCCCTAGTGTAACACAACTTTTAAAAGCTGCATTTTTGTTTAGTGTGTTGACAGCACAGCATATTTACCCAATAATACTACAAATACATATTTATACTGTCATTAACTAACATATACAATTAATAAAGAAGTTAAAACACTTGAAGGATACAAGAAAATGCTTTATTTACACAAATAAACTGGCAAGGTGAAAGGCCAACTTATGAGTTGCTATTATCTGACTTATAAAGGGGAAAAAAGAGGAAACTATTATTGTGTAATTGGGATGTAAAAAGCTTAAAGATCACTTCCCTTCTGCCTTCTTTGAAAAAGCATGTTTTAAAACTTAACATTCAAAATCCCAGACAAAGATGCCTTTTTAGAAGACCTAATTTTATCTTGTTTGATCTTCAGTTTGCAACTTTTGAACACTTCAGAACTCACTAAGGGCAAACGGAAATATATCAAGCTACTGAGAAGTCACTGAACTAAAATGATACCAAAAAAAGCTGATTCGCTTAAGATTCACTGAAGACTTAACTTTTCCAGTCTACTTCACTGAAATTCTCAGTACATAACCAAAAATAAACATAAAAGGAGAAACACAGGCTGGTACTTAAAGAAAAGTCTGAAAAACATTTTGAAGATTTCAATACTTTCCAGGCACTGAAAGTGCATCATGTAAAAGAGATCCAAAATACATCTTTTTGAGACTTCCATTAGGCTTTTTTTTTTAATCCACCCCAAATGTAACTTTTTCAGACCACAAAGACTTGGTCAAGACTGATTTAGAAGCACCACAGGAAAGTTATTAAGTACAACTTCTGTGGTGTTCTCGCAAAATTAATATGCAGAAGTGCAGATCTTTTTCCCTCAAATTTAGCAAACCTATCCAGTAAAGCTGTGGCAAGAAATGAATTTGCTGTGGGGTTTTGAATATCCTTTGAGTGAAATATTTATTAGTACTGTAAAATAATGTAATTAGATTGAACTACATACCCAAATGTACTCTGAATACTCAATTAAAATAAACCATCAACATTAATCCCTTTATCTGTAGGCCTCTTACACACTAATGTTAGATCAGGTCCCAAACTTTGTTCAGGCAGCACTTCTTAGATGGTATCCCGGAGATTTACACATGTGCACAGTGCTTTCTTTGCAAAGTCAGATACCTGGGTCATAGCTGCTACTCTGTAAGATTAATAAAAGCACCAGGAAACACTGAAGAGATAAAGTTTCATGCAACCTGGAGATGAAGAGAAAAATCTTTCATAATGTAATTCAAGTAAAAGATGTCAGTAAACTATAATTAAAAAAATAATTATCATCTAATTCTAGAACGAGCTGTTCAAAAGCCAATGCCATGGTCAGCAACCTATGAAACACTAAAATGCATGAGCTTTCCAGAAGAACAGCTCTCAAGAAAGATATTTTAGTCTGTGAGAAACTCTGAAGGCTAGCAGTGGTAAGTCAGTTTAAGGTCATGAAACACCAAATTAGTTTTTCAACTGCTTGCTCTTCATGAACAATTATGTATTTTTTAAATGACTGGAAACAGTCAATGCAATGGTGGGAACAACTGAAATGATCATAAGCAACTGCTACTATAGACAGTATTTTGTTTACGTAATTTACCTATTTTGATATATGAGTTCTTGAGATCAGAAAGAATCCTACTCATTCCTTTTGTCTAGCCCCTTTCTCCTCAGTACTCGCAGTAACAACGTGCACTGGACTATCCCTCCTAACAGACCCAGTTCCTGCAAGCCACTCCTGCTTCTTTTCTACCTGAACAGTGGGTCTTAGAGAAAAGACCCACAAGCTTCTCTTTCTTTACGGCTGCTTAGGAGGCCTCAACAGTCCATTTGCAACAGAAATACCTGAGAGGCGAAACATGATCACAGGACAAGTTGCATCTTCAGCTACACTACAGAAACTGTTAATTTAGGGATGGAAGGTATGTTAACCGTTGATACTAGAAAGTACTTGCTGCCTTAATTTACTGATAATTCTCAATGCATAATAGAACATAGGAGTGGCCAGCAAGTATTCCTCAGTCGTAGAGCGGGAACTGAAAGACAAATAAAGGAAGTCACCAAATTTACTCTCTTGCCATGGTAATTCCTGCTCCTTCTTTTGATGCTGCCTCCTGCCTGATTTTAAGCATGCCAAGGATGGACAGGTCACAGCTCCACCTAGAGAACTGCACTGCCCACCAAACTATTAATCCCAAGAATCCAGTGAGCAGCAGAAGTCAGCTGAGGACCTCAGTGCGTACATATGGCTCCACTCTTCCAGATCCTGTCTGGAAGGTGGCACATTTGTAAGCAGTGAAAAAGTTTACAGCAGACTCAGCAGTCTTAACAAACAACACTGATTAACCAGAGGGTGGCTAAGATGGAGTTTCTGGAGATTATCTGCATGTGGTGATCACCTCTGTCTCAGACCAAGAAACTTCCCACACACTGCAAATGCACATGTCAAATTGTACCAAACTCTGCTGACCTCAACTTCATTTGTCATTCAGCCTCTGACAAGCAATAGAATGATCGCACTCCCAAGGTACACAAGTCCTTGAGATACTGTAACTGGTGCTCTCTTGTCCACATGTTTTTTTTCCCATTGTTTCTTTAAATCACACAAAAGGTAGTCTTCCTAGCCATGAAGGTCTTCTGAACTGAATGAATGATATTCCATTGCCAATCTGCCTGATTCTGCTAGAACTGCTTCTCAGCTCCACCACACAATGATCATTTGCATGAAACTAAAACATTGCTATGCTTATTGATATTACCAGGCCACAATGCTCTTTTTTCCCCCTTTACATTAACTGCATGCCAGATACCCTACACTTTACATAAAAGGTTTGTATTTTTTTAAATATATTGATATACCCACATGTACTTTAACCTTCACTAGCTAGTATATTTTTTACATTATTACTTTTCAACTTCTCCTGCTATAATATTACTTGTGATTATGCTCTTAAAACTCCACTTCCAAGCTCTTATTAAGGTGCTCCATATGAAGGTATTCCGCCCCCCCAACAGCTTCCTGACCACTGCTGAGGAAATGGGAGTATTTTGGGGAAAAAAAAAAAAAAGAAAAAGAAAAATAATGCTTTGTTGCTTATTTCTTTTTATTGTACACTCTGAAAAGCATTAGAGGGATACATTATAAAGTAGTATTTAACAGAATTTAGACTTGGGACAAGTAGCTGAATAGCATTATCTTGCCATCTTACCTAATCTGTACCTTTGTAATTATTTAATCCTTTATAAAAACATCTGAGTTTACCAGTATTCTCCATCATTCTGTTTGTTCAGTTACCCAGTAAAGTCTTAGTCTGCAAACTTTTACAAGTATTTGACTTTTTGAAGTCAAATCTTTTCAAATTACAGTTTTTATAAAGAGGTAGCAGAAGAGCTGGAAGAGAGCAACAAAAGGAAAACTGCCCTCTCCTGCAGCAGGTGGGAGGAGGGTTAAGGAGGGGCATGTTCTTTCCTGGCACCCTGGCTCCACACCTTCCTCTTCTGCAGAGCTGCCTGCTGCACCCATGCCAGAGCAAGCAAAGGCCCCAGAAGCACAAGAGCAGGACATGCATTGAGTCTGTGTTCCAAGGCTGGAGCACACTGAAGCATGTGTTTGGCCATGTAAATGCCACCTGAAACCCAGACTTAGCATAGTAACAGCACAGCCCTTACACCACAGTTTAGCCATCTCAGCTCTGCTGAGAAAAAGGGAAGGAAGGGGTGTGGGCAGTCATCAACTATGCCATCTTCTTCACCACTACATCTCACAGGCAGTTAGTGCGCTTGACAGGTGACATGGCAGAACCACAAGCCATTCATCACAGCCATATTTCCATGTCAGAATGTTTAAATTTACAGTTGTGCAGGTCTTCATGGATTCACTACCCAGAAATTCAGTAATACTGTCTCTATCATGATTAATGCCACTATTTAGCTTGGAAAAGAACTTGGATTTTGGACAAAAAATATGGGAATAACTCTCCTCTCTTCTGAAAAAGAGTGATACTAAATAGCATTTCTATTTTCCAGTATTAAACCAAACTCAACAGGACCCATTATCAGACCTGGAAGCTTAACATTTCCCAGCCTTTACTACACATTTTAGACATCATGTAATGGTGGGGTATGTAACAGTCTGCAAAAAGCTAAACAGTTCATCTTTCCCCCCTGAGGCAGGATTAAGTATGTATAGAGGTTTTAAGAACAGGTTAGACAATCCTTAAGACTACATACCCTTTCTAGCTACCCTGATCGGGTGCCTAAGTACGCTGAAAATTTTACCTAAAACCTGACCTAGATTTTCGTTTCTCCAAATTCAGCTGATTAATTCTTGCAATAAAGACACTGAAAACATTTTCTTTTCCTATCTGTAGCATCTTCTTCCATTTCTGAAGTTTATTATCATATATCATTCCTCCCTTTTCTAGAATAAGCTCCATCTTTCAAAAATGAGGCTTGTTCTTAAACGTCTTATTCTCATTCTGCTCCCCTAGACCTCCCAGGATATTCATCTGTATTCAGGTGCTAGTACTTCTTCACTTAGTTGATTTCTCCCCCAAAAGCTAATATTAAACAACTGCACTTGAGTAGCTAGATTAATTTGAACTGTTTCAATTTAATCTAGTTTAGCATTCCCCCTTCATTTTCTTCCCGCTTATACAGCCTTTCATTCCCTGAACTCTGCTATCTGCAACATACTTGGCCACCCTTATCTCTTCCAGGCAAGCTCTAAGCAACTACGCATTTCTGGCTGCTTCTCTGCGCATTAAGATGTTTTTCAATTGCTTCTGAACTACTAAAATTCTCTACAAGGTTAGTTTGTTGAACTGATCGGTATTTCATGGAAGTGCTTGCTATCTGAAGGCTAACAGTGTTATTAGACTGTAAACTGCTGGTTAAGAATTTGAATTGTGTCACTCTTTATTAGCTTATATGCTCTTATTTTTTTGAGGGTTTTTTGTCTCTGAAGGGGATATACATTCGAATTTGAATACGGAGCAACATCTTACTTCCAATAAGGAAATGTGAAAGCCCTATTTTATTAGGTATTAACAATGAATTACATCTTAAAGGCAGAAACTGTTTAAATTTTGTTTAGAAGTATTAGAAAGAGTAAAGAGTAAACACAGTTCAAGAGGTAGGCTACCGAATCAGAGCCACTATCCTTAACATTAATGGTAATGGAAGCCCATGATGAAAGTCCCCAAAGCCTGTTTTCATACACACTAACTAGCATCTTTTGGCAGATACACAATGAACACTTACAGAGACCGAACCATCTTTACTCCCTTGAATATAGACGATGACTCCTTGAACCCAAGAAAGGAAATGCCAGTTGACTACAATAGTCAATGACAAACCCATCATCTGAACAGTATCTGCTGCGGTTTTTTTAAATCAATTCAAAACCAAGTTGTTTTAGTGCTCAGTATGAATGCACATGACACCAAAAGCCCAAGCGCTTGTATGAGCAGTGAATTCTTAAGACTGATCACTCTGAAAAAAATGGCTGCAGATCTGAAGGTGGTTTATGCTTTTGCACCTACAAGGAAACAAAGCCTAGGCTTGATGCACAATGTATAAAGTTTCATATATTCATTAATGCCAACTATTATAAAGCATGACCTCGCTTGCTTTTGTTAACAGAAACAAAGATACTCCATGAGCTATGCTTCCACCTATGATGTGCTACAAACATACTTACATCTTTTGCCATGTTACCAAAGACTAGAAATCAGTCCTCTTAAAATCTTGACGGCTGCAGGACACAGAGACAATGGGGCTATTTTCTGGAAAACAAGTAAAGACAATATCAGCTGTAAAAATGAAAAGAGGGAAAGTTTTTATAATTATTGACTACTGCCAAATACAAGTCAGTGTTCAAATAACCAGTCCTAAAGAGGAAAAAGTTTACTGTCATCACCAATTCAAACCCTAATGCCTCCCCTCGTCACTATCACGTGTGGGAAACCCTCCTTTCCCGATAACGGGACTAAGTGCTGAGTGGACCCGACCCCAGCAGGGTCCCTGTCCAGCTGCGCCCCTTACAACACCGCAGCGCGGGGCGCGGCGGGGGAAGCGATCCCTCCCAAGGCCGCCTCCTCCTCCTCCCCACCCCCATTTCTAGCAGCAGGCACAAGTAGGCCCCAGGGGCCAGCTCCCCCTCGGGGCCTTGCAACCCCCC
>JAOEHY010037905.1:0-26963 GCA_025447955.1 Psilopsiagon aurifrons
TCTCTTCCCCAGGCTGAACCAGCCCAGCTCTCTCAGCCTGTCTCCAGAGCAGAGCTGCTCCAGCCCTTGCAGCATCTTTGTGGCCTCTTCTGGACTTGCTCCAACAGCTCCACGTGTCTCTTCTGCTGTTGCCCCAGAGCTGGATGGGCAGGGCCTGACTTTGGTGCTCTCTAGTGAGTAGATGATGTGGAATTTAAACTATCTTCGGGTACACTTTCACAGCTAATAAAGCTTACAAAAGGCACCGGAGGCCCTTAGTGACATGCTTTGGTGGTGGACTTGTCAGCGCTGAGGTAAAGGCTGGACTTGATGATTTTAAAGGTCTTTTACAGTCTGGTTGATTCTGTGATTCTATGATGCCTCTTCATATCTAGAAGCACCACAATTTGCCTGGTTTGACAAAAAACTAGGTATCAGATCCAGATAAAAGCAGAGTGAGTTTGTTGATACCATCCAGACTTTGGCAAACTCACAGCAGAAGCATATCTTTCAGGAAGGAGGCATCAAACAGTCTTGGCTTTGATTTTTAATTCCTGCCGAAATATCAAGCTGCTGAGGGGTAGACGGAAGATGAAGGTGCCCTCTCTCATATCTTATATTATTAAAAGGCTTGACATAACTGTTGTGGAATTTCCCTATGAACAGAACTATTACTCATCTTTTCAACTTAAATACACGTTAATAACACCTACCAAAAAAAAAAAAAAAATATATATATATATATATATAGTAGTAAATGCAAGGGAAGGGTTCAGTCTGTATCATGGTACCTCACCTATTAACATCAGAAATGCCACTGCATTCCATTTTCTCCTCAATTTAGTTAAATTTACTTGTGGTGGCATTGAAAATAACCAAATTAAAGAAATTAATGAAAAAGTGTAGCATTTGTTAACACTTCATAAAAAGTGATGTCTAGTAGTACATGAGGGCTTGCTGAAAAAGGCCTTGTAAAAATTTCTAGAAATATTTTAAAGCATTGTTTGAAACAAGTAACAGTCCTTCAGCTCAAATATTTTATCTGTCGAAGTTTCTACAGCAACATGATACCATCATCAGCATTTTCAGCAATGTTAGTTAATCCGAAAATGAGGCAGACTCAAAGGTTTAATCTCAATTTAGCCACTGATGTTTCTTCCAAATTCACATGTACTGTCTCTAACATGTTGTCTTTCTTTAACTTACACACATCTGATGGCTGTAGATGAAAAGATGCATTTAATTTATTTTTGGAAATTAGATTACATTATCAGTAACCCATAGAGTGACGTGTACTCCCTGGATATCACACTTGCTCTTTGACAGCATTAACAAAGATGGACATTTGTGTAAAGGAAACTGTTTTTCATCACTTGCAAGCCACCACCATACTATACGGATAAAGAATTCATGCCACACTTGAATAGTAGCCACAGAGATAGAGAAGCACAGTAGCATAGATAAATAGCAACACAATCTTCTACTTACACTCTGGAAGAAATAGCAAGAAGAGTACATCTTTTTGTCTGATGCTTTTAACATAATTGACTTATATAAGGTATGGGCAAATACTTTTAATCAGGACAAACAAGAATTTTCCAAATTACAGTTTACTCAGAATAAAATATGAGCAATTCTAAACTGGGTTAAAGTGAGTTAACAATAGACTTCAGCTGAAAGCCTGGCTCCGCACACAATCAAAACCATGCCAACCACACAGCAGACATTTCAGAAACAATTATTATGATAAACAAACACCAGTTCAGCCTTTTACTTAAACACATTAAAGCAATCAATACTGCCAGTGCAACACAGAGTTTTGAAACTGCAAAAATACATCCTCGTCTGCACAGACCTCTGCTGTGAAAGGATTTCTGAAAATCTGTTAAGAAAGAACAATGTCCTCCTTTTTATAAAAGCTGATGCATTGAAAGAGATGAAACCATGTTTTGTGCATGCTACCTTTATTTATGAATTCTCATTAACACATAGCGGGAGAGGTCACACTGCAGAGAGCAGAGCAAGAAACACGTGCCAGCCTGATGAACTGCTGCCAGTATGTGAGATAGCAGAGAGGTGCACTGGACAGATTTGCCACACTGCTACAGGAACACAATGAATTTGGCTGGCTATCTTTTTAGGTGTTAATTTCCAAGCCTGAGACAGTAGCACTAGCTAATTCGGTCTCTACACAAAGTAATTGACTGTTATGCACTTCCCTACTTTAAACTTCAATGTGTTCACTTTTGTGTCTTATACACCGTGATCTGCACTTCTAGGAGGCCCACAATAGGTAAGCAAAGCAAGTCCATGACCAGGAGGCTTAAATTTATTAGGCAGGTGTTCACATACCAACTGAAAAAAAACAAAACCAAAAAACAAACAAAAAACCCAAACCAACAAAACACACACACACAAAAAAAAAAAAAAAAAGCAGAGAAAACCCCACAACTTCTGCAAAATAGATACTTTTTCCCCACCTCCAGGGATGTAATCTAATTTAGGACGCTTGTAGGAGAGAATTATCTGGGCTACATTACAGCCAGGTCAAGCACCTCAGTGCAGAAAAACATGGGACATTTAGATACAGCCCTACCTTAAGCTAAAAATTAACATGACACTGGATATGCAAAAACTGGTTTGCCTCTCACACAGGCTGTTATGCAAAGTGTACTGAAAACCCTTCTTAGGCTGCTTCTTCAATATGAAGTTATTCATTACAACGAGCTTTTCCTCCCCCTGTTTAACAAACAGAAATGTTAGAACTAACAATAGTAACATTGTTATCTGAGCAAATTACAACTGATTAGTATTCCCCCTCCTCAGTAAAGAGCCCAGTGTGAGAGACTGATAAGCCATAAAGGCAGCCAAAGCCCATTTCACTTCCAAAGCACCATAGCAAAGCACAAGCCATTTGTAAAACAACATGAAGGAAAAGAAATCTCCGACCAGTTTTCTTTTGGAGCCCTGGTGGCATCCCAAATTGGAGAGTAAAGCTGGTAAAGGAATAGATGCACAAAAAGGCAGTAGTTTAGATCCAAGGATTCAGAATTTGGGGCAGACGTAATTTACAGCACTAAGGCAGAATTCTAATCACCTCCTGCTTGAGCAAGTCCAGAGGAGTCCACAGACACACTCCAAGGGCTGGGGCAGCACTGCTCTGGAAACATGCTGAGAGAGCTGGGCTTGTTCAGCCTTGAGAAGAGAAGGGTCCAGGCAGACTCTAGCGATGCTCTTAGTGCCTAAAGGGGCTACAAGAAACCTGGAGAGGGGCTTTGGACAAGGGCCTGTAGGGACTGGATAAGGGGAATGGCTTTAACCTGACAGAGGGGAGATTGAGATGAGATCTTAGGCAGAAGTTCTTCCCTGTGAGGGTGGTAAGGCCCTGACACAGGCTGCCCAGAGAAGCTGTGGCTGCCCCATCCCTGGCAGTGCTCAAGGACAGGCTGGATGGGGCTTGGAGCTAACTGGTCTAGTGGAAGGTGTTTCTGTCCATGGCAGGGGCTAGAACTGGATGCACTTTAGGATCCCTTCCAACCCAAACCAGTCTGGAATTCTATGGTTCTACTACAACTGAATATTCTTGGTGCGGGAGGGGAGGAGGTTGGAATCATAAAAAATAATGCCTTAGCTTTTCCACACAGTGATTAGCTTTTGCTTGCAACTAAATCAAGAAATTTATCCTTCATCACCAAACCCACAGCAGCGAAACTGGAAACAATTCCAGGAATATTCAGTAGAAATTATTATAGATCAGGATACCATAAGAAACACCTAACTGGGTGGGATACTGAGATAAATAGATCTTGCTTACTGTATGTGTGAATGCTCAACATCAATCCTTCAACAAGTTAGTTTTACATATAACATGCCTATGATTTGGACCATGTTTCCAAGGTAACCCTCATTTTGTAGATTCCTGCTCTCTAGATCAATTTGTATTTCATCCAGCTGCTGCAACTCTCTAGCTTCGTATCATCTGCAGATGTAATTAATGTGCTTTCTACTTCCTCTTTCAGATCATTCAAGAAAACTTTATGTAAAACAGTGAAGCACTAAACACTTAATTTGTACAGAGAATGAACCGATCTGCTAAAGGTCCCAGCAGACAAAAACCTATCTAAGACTGATATGCTGCTCTCCTTCAATATCTGCTTTATTGTTTGCTGCGATTTTTTTAAATTGTTGGTTTTTTTTAAAGACACATGAAGATGAACACAGAACCATTTAGAAAGCTGTGTTCCCTTAAGCAGAAAACACACTCAGCACATGGCCATTAGACCAGTATTTTAAGCTTAGAAATATAACCAAGAAATAGAAGTGTATGACAAAACTGTCATTTTCCCATCACCTCTCACCCTGCCCACTGTCTGTCTTCTATAGATGAAGGAAGAAGTGATTTTAACCATAAGGCAGAATATAACTTATAAGTAAACCGAAAAGCTTCTCAAATAATTATTCTTCTAGTTACAGATATTTATAGGAAGCTGCTTCAAATAGGGGGGAAAAAAAAGTCATTAAAGTATGAGCCAGCACATTTTTTATGGAAAATTCTAAGACTACATGAAAATTACTTTATTCAATACAGATGGTGAATTTGAATTTTGCATTAAAAACATATTTGCTACATAATCTTTGCATTACTACATTACACTAGAAATTAGTTGTATCTAAGGCAGTAAGTATTAAAGGTTATGCACTGACAGGAGAACCATTCACATGGCAGTGCCTGCTTTCAAGGCAGAACCTGAAGCTAAATACTAACAGTGAGCTAATTTCCAATAACAATTTTTCATTATGACGTTACTAATTTATAAAAAAAAAAATTATGCTGGACACTCATCATATTTGTATTGCTGGCCATAATTTCTCTTTGCATAACTTCAGTATTTTGACAATCCTTTCTAATAGTATTTGTAATCTAAAATACATTCAAAGGATTCCATAATCCCAAAAGCTAGGAAAAAATATCTAGACATAAAGATTTTGTCTTTTCTTGTCCTGGCAGGCCATATATACAATGTCTCTCACTCCAAACTCCTTCTATTTACATTACATACTTAAATCCTAACATATAATATTTTGATTTTCCCTTCTCTATTTTGAAAATGATTTAACAATTTTTACAAAAAGTACATTTACAGACATTTAAGTCTGATTTTGAAATTAAACTATTCCCAGCGTGTGAACTGATAAGACTTTAAGTTGTATAAGCCAACCTACAGCCTGTAACAGAGTCATCTCTAGCTCTCCCCATTCATCTTCCACTTTTCCTCCACCTTTGGAACAGGTTGCAGAGATTCTTGTGCTCTGCTTCTAACCATAGTATTTCAAACTGTATTAGTAATCACTACGGAAAGCACAGGATAGCAACATGCACATCCTTGCAGACAGATCCTGATTCATGAAACGTATTGTCTAAGCAAACGTCCTTTCACCAGGGAAATATTAATGAAGAATTTGAAGTGGAGGGGAAGGGGAAATTTCACAGGAGCCCACCAGCATGGAGCAGCTGTGTTGTCCCTTTCTGTCTTTACAAAGTTTCTAATAGCAGATGTGACCCCTGCGTTGAAACAGGAAGGCCCTGCAGACTCGTGTAACAACAGATCCCTTTGTCATTGCCATGTCCTGAGCATCTCTCAACCCCTTCCCTATGCTAGAAGAGACCTACGCTAGGAGAAGTATTTCTACAACAGCTTGGTCTTACTAGAGCTTGGTCTTTCCATGCTGCCTATTAATGCCAGTTCAACTGGGTCTTTGGGAATTAGAGAGGATGAGAGAGCAATCACAGTGTTTTTTATTAATAAAAACCCCACAGTAAAGAAACCATATGTTTTTAATACTCAAAAAACCATCTTATTAATCCCAAGAGCTAAACCAAATGCCTTGCTGACTTATTTTTCAACACTTGAACAAATTTACACCTAGAAAATCTTGCTAGAAGACATTAATAGTTATGGGCTAAACTATCCTGAAGTCACCTATTGGTCACCTTGCCTACAAGTGGTACTGAGAGTAAATTCTTTACCACAGAGTAAGAGATTAGCAATAATATATAGGACAACACTGAATGCCACATTAACTCAAAAATAAGACATCCCTTACATGCTTGGATTACAACAGGCAGTGTAGGATACAGCAACTTCCTTTTCTCAGTTGAGAGCTGGAACTCTTGCAAGACAGAGAGGCTGTGATTTGCAGAATCAGCTTTGCTGATCAGCTATCAGCAATAGCCGATAGTTAAATATCAGCTATTTCTGCTGCTGCACAAACTCTGAACTCAGATGGAATCAATACTTTGTTAAAAATAAGTATTCACTATGCAAATATCTATGAATTTAAAAGAGGAAAACGTTAATGAAAATTCATGTACAGGGTTAAAAGAATATGACCTACAAGTGAGTGATGCTGACACTTAAACAAAGAAAGTATTGTTACAAGCTTGAATCTGGAAAGCATTAAACCATTTTTATTTCTTAAGTCAATCAATGCGTGGTCTTGATTTTTTAAAGCTGTGCCACTATTATCTCCAGGGAAATTGTTCAACAGTAACCATGACATCCCTGGGTGTGGTAATAAAATGAGTACACTAGACTTGCACAATACAGTGATGACAATGTGAAAGCAGAAGCTGCTTTTGTAACAGCAAACTCTAGAAAGCTAAGAAGAATTACAAAGTACCGTGTAACCCAAGAAATCTTGCCAGTTACATCAGTCAGTACAAATATATGAGCACCAATTATAAAAATCAAGTTTAAGATAAAAATCCTGCCTTTCTCCACTCTTGCCTTTCCCCCCTGAAATATTATTTATGACAGAAACATTACTTCATCCTGAAAGAAAAAGTATCTTCCTTCTTGATGAAGGCATTACAACTATTCTAGAGCAAAAAAGCTGACATTAGTGATTGCTATTTTTTCTCAGGTTTTTACTACATGGTGAAGAAGCTTTCCACATAAATTGCCATCATATTAGCTCCACATCGACTGATGAAATTCCATCTGGTTTCACTATTTTGTATGGCAGGGGTTCTCAAATACTTTGGAGAGTGCTTCCCTGTTTCTCACACCCTCAAGCCCACACATTCATGGCACTGTGTCCCCCTTAACGATTGCAGTGCAAGAAGCCTACATCTGTACAGTAAACCAAGTAGAAATTTGGATCATCGCCAGATACTAGAATATATTCTTATTATCGATGTCTATACAATAAAGAGGCCACAGCGTGTCCGTGGCCCATGCCAGCAACCACCTTGCCAAACACTCTGCAAGGCACATTGCAGGAGTTGGAGCATCCAATGGGCTGCTTCCAAGAGGCAGTTTGCACGCAGCCACCCTCTCTTGGAGGGTGAGAAAATACAGTAGCATGAACATAAGACTTTTCCTCATCATTTGGCCTCTGCATCTGGGAATATTCTAAGAAATTTTAATTTACTGGTGCAGAGACAACAGTAGACCCTCGAATATTGCTCTATCAGGTTTGTAGCAGAAGCTGCTTTATGCTAATAAATTAGGAAGGACCAAGGCACACCGCTCAAGTTGGCCCAAGTTTTGATGGAGTATCTTGATCCCGGGAAAAGAGGTAGAAATAAGGCTGAAGAAGACTGTCACAAGTTGTTCCATTCAATCCATCCTTCATCAAGCTGTACACTGCAGTGTGGGCCAGACTAGAAGCAGATTTCTATCCTGAAAGCTTTTCATGGTCATTTATTGGGAGGGACCTCCAATTCAAACTCCTGCCCAAAGCAGGGCCAGCTCTGAAGTCAGACCAGGTTGCTCAGATCCAGTTGGGTCTTAGAAACCTCCAAGTACTGAGGATCCAGGGACTTAACGTTCAGAGCTGCTCCCAGCCCTTCCCCTTCCAGGTGCTCTCCTGGCCTTGGGCAGAGCTTTTGTTTTTCCCCCATCACTTTCACACCATTCCTCCAGCCTGGCCTCTCTGCATGGCAACCCTGCCCCTGAGGGCATTCAGTGGTCACTTCAGTTTGGTGTCAACTGGAAACTCATTGGAAGTGCACTCCACCACCTCCTCCAAGTTAATGTTAAATATATGTGAAACAGGACAGGTCCCAGGAAAGACTACTGTTAACTCTTCACTTGTTAGCAGCCTCCAAGACCATAAGACCCATTAACCACTGCCCTAAAAGTCACAGAGTCATAGAATCAACTGGGTTGGAAAAGACCATTAAGATCATCAAGTCCAAAACTACCACTAAACTATGTCACTAAGGGTCTCATCCCTACATCTTCTAAGTACCTCCAAAGATGGTGATTCCACCATTGCCCTGTGCAGCCTGTTTCAATGCCTTACTACCCTTTCAGGGAATAAATTGTTCCTACTATCCAGTCTAAACCTCCCCTGGCACACCTTGAGGCGTTTCCTATCACTTGTTACTTGGGAGAAGATACCACCCAAACAGTTTTCTCTTTCTTGCTCTCTACCCATCCAACCTAGACGTAACATTGCAGGAATCAGTGATGAAAGCCTTGCCACAGTCCAGACAAACAACATCTCTGCTCTCCCTTTAGGCACATATCCAGCTGCTTTATCACAAGAGGCATGGTAGAGGCAGACACAGCCTGCATGGCCTGGCATGATTTACGTTTGGTAAATCCATGCCAGAAGCTCCCAGCTACCACCTCCTCTTTGATGTGCAAAGAAACATGCCCTGAGAGGAGCTGCTCCATAACCTTCCCAAAAATCAAACTGAGCATGACTGACACTGACCTGCAGTTTCTTTGAGCATCAATCCAGTATTTTCTGAAGGCTGGTGGAAGGTTTGACATTCTCCAGCTCTTTGGGATCTCTCTCCCAGGCTGTAAGATTTTGAATTTGATAGGGAGCATTTTCATAAAGGGCAGCCCTCTAGGCACCCTTGGACGCAGCACATCTGGTCCAACAGATGGGTTGTTGTGGCGAAGAAAACAGTAACATGAAAAGCCAACTCTGTTCAGCAGTCTGAATATCTTATTCATACTTGGATTTCCCTGGAAATTGGCACCACTGCATTTTGACTGTCCATATTTGAGATCATTCCAGAAAGAAGGTCTCAGCATAAAATCCCACTGCTCCGTTCAGGGGAAAGAAGAGGAGGACTTCTTTGAAGACTTTGATATTGTACCAAAATCTGAACATCATTTTCCTGAGATCTCATTAAGGCCAACTCTTTGCAATCACAGGACACAATGTCACATAAACTCTTTCATTAAGGAATTCAAGTTCTTAAAAGAGCTTCTTAATCTCACCAGTCCTGCTGGAAAGCTGCTTGGGACTTTTTTTTCTAATTTATCTCCTAAGCACACACACACACACACATAACTTGCATCTATCTGCTTTTAGACAGACACTGTTCCTTTGCCTACAGTATTCTTCTCCCTCTCTAGTGTTCATCTCAATAATTAATATATAATTATTTTTCTTTGTATTTATTCTGTTGATCTGAAGCAAAATGTTGTAGCTTTGGCTACACATACATTAGGTTCTATATTGCTCACAGCATACAATCTTCCTCCAAATTTCAATTTGCATTACTTGTCTGTGGATGACCAGAACTATATGCATAATTTTGAATACATACCATGACTAAATAGACCATGAAAATACACAGAAAACAGACACAGAACTTATGTGACATTTGAAGATCATTATTCAGTCTATTTGCACATTAAATTTGTTTATTTCACCTTGTCTGAATTACCCTGTAAGAATCACAGGAATACAGGGATTACCTATATTTCAGGAAGCCAAGCTGGTCAGATAATTTTGGAATAAAAACATTAAGTGACAATAGTAAGCACATCATATATGTCTTAAATGCCTCCTTTGTAGACAGGTAAGAGTAGTTGTATGAGTGCTGGAAAGAAATCTAATGAGCAAAAAACTGCATGAATGGCATTATATCCCTTTATTTAAAGCCTCTAGAAAACATCCTTGATTAATCTTTACATTCCTCAGAAACAACATATTCATGTACCTGCACAATCAGCTACTTATGTGTAGATTAATCCCACCCATACTGAAATGGTATTTTAGCTACTGAATTTTGACAGCTGCGACATGGTCTGGTCAAGATCTATCTAGGCTATGATTCACTACCTTAAAGTGCTCTGTAATAATTTTCCAGAGCTTACTCTAAAGACTGTTGCTCATAAGAGTACTTCCCCCCAGAACCTGAAACCCATATATATCGAGAACCAAGTGATATCTTTGTAAATAATTAGATACTTTTGACATAAGGCACTGACTGATTAACGCTACAGAACATATGCACTAAAGCAATGTTTGTCTCTTTAGGTGCTAAGCTACAGAAAGCTGCTACTAATTTCCCCCTCAATTTCAATGACCACTATGCAATTGAATCACTTAAAATTAGAAATACACTGAATACTAAAATGCACTGCAGTGGTAATTCTCAGCACCCGTAACATTAGATATTTCTTCCAATTCTTTCCCAGTGGTGATCAGAATTAACACTCCACCTCACTGGAAGAATCTAGGCAATTGGAGTAAAAAAGCCAAAGGGAAAGGTTCAGAAAAGGGCCGCTAGTTACAATAATAAATATGGAATGAGTAACTACACACAAGCAGTGATAACACAGGCAAAATTATGTAAAGAAAAATAATGTGAGCACTTTAATTTGGTATTAAATTACTACTTCATCCTACAAAAACTGGCAGGCTTGCATTCTATGAATACATCTAAGTGCTTTATCTTCTTTTTTGCGTCTTCTCTTTTATCATCCCCTTCTATACTTCAGGCAATACTGTCCATTCAGCTCTCTGCTAGCAGTTCGACTCTGAAGCGAATTCACAAAGAAAACTGAAGCAGGACATCTGTAAAAGATCTTTTCCTTTTTTTTTTTTTTTTTTTTTTTCTTTTCTTTTTTTTCATCTTTTCCCTCATTAATTCAATGGCTTCAGGAATAATCAGATACTTTCCTACTTCACTGAGCAGCAAGCAGGTCTGTGAGCAATGGAACTACTGAAGGCTGCTTTCCTATGGTTACAACTCTTGTGCTGGATCCCCGAATGTCTAAGAAGGTGAGAAATCCAGTCAAAGCGTTTCCTTTATTTAATGCATTCATAACTTCTCATTCCCATGAGGATTTGCTTGTGTCTAATAACACAGTTGATTTCATTCCACAGTTTTTTCCAAAGCAGACATATGAATAGGGTCTCTCTTCTCCATCCAGCCACCTATTTCCATGGATCTAGTAGGAACCTGGTATCTTTGAGACCTTTACTCCTGTCAAATCTATTTGAAATTGTCCAGTAGTTTCAAAAGTTATTGGGGAAACAGGGAGGAGGTAACAGATCGGCAGTCAGCAGAGGCACACAGTATGATCACATAAGCTTTGTTTCCTTAGGAAGCAGGGTAAAACACTTGCACATTTTATTAATTTAAAACTGCCCTAAATTAATTAGGAAATGAGTTTTTACTTGGAGATCTAAACTTGTTTTCTTCCTTGTTTTTCATGTAACTTATGGTGTGGCAGAAACACAATAGACTCTAGATACAACATCTGGACTCAGGTCTTGGAGTTTAAATACACAAAACAGTTCACACCTCTGTTAATTTAGATTTCAGAGGGAAAGCCTAATAAGATAGCTTAAATTAGAATGCATTTCCTACAGGCTAAGAACAGAACATGGGCCATTACCATAAATCAACTGACACACAAACTTATCACATAGCAACTGACTTTTGTGTGAGGCTTGAGTCTCCCAAACATATGGAAGGATGCCTGCCAAGGATTTTTAATTTAATCTGCTGTCATTTAATCTGCATTTATGTTCAAGTTTTCAACTGAACTATTCCAGAACAAAGCTCATTCATAGGAAATCTTTGAGGGAGGACTGTGGGACTCTTTTTCTGAAAGGCTGATCACAAAGTATACATAGCATGAACAGTAACACTGAAAAAACCCACACACAACCCTTTCAATTAACTCCAGAAAACTTTCTACAAATGCTATGAAAGGTAGATCCAGATAAATGTGCTCTTAGAAAAATCTCCAAAATAAAAGCAAGACTTGAAAGACTGCTTGTGCTATTACTGTCAGTGAAAGTTCCAAGGTAACAAAATACGAATGATTAATACTTCCAAGATTAAAAAAACAACAGCACATTATGTTAGCTGCTGCATAATGATAGCATTTTAAAACTACCTGTCAACTCATCATATTCCTACATGTGAAACCCAGACTGCAGCTTTCCTTAAAAACTTTAATAAAACATAAGTGCAATGTCTGGAGTAATAACTGTCAGATATGAAGACAACTTGCCTTGGGAGCTACTTTCCTTCAAACAGTGACCTTTAGGCTTGGGAAGTAATGGAAAGTATAAAGTGCTTCTTGAATACACCCTTGGAACTAACATGCCAACATTTTGCAGTAACTTAAGTCTGACTCCCCCTGAATATGCTGTACTCTGATGTTAACAGCTCAATGATTGAACATGACTTTTCTGTTTGGAAAGTAAACGTATAACCACGTGAACAAGCATGAGATAATGCCTGGACTGAGGCAAATATGAGTGTTCCTAACTAAGTACTACAAACAAGTTTCCAGTGTGACTAATAACACAAGATTCATTTAGAACAACCATTGACTGTTTTCAGGGTGTTTTTTTTACCCTTTGTTACAACATCCTTTCAGGACACTGACAGCTACTTGCTAAAGCTTTCAGAACCAAACATCTGACTACTTAATAAAAACTTCATTGAATTATTTTATCCAATTCAAGGAAACAAGAGATCGAAGATTTTCCTTTACAGTACAAAACTTACCTATCTGAGCTATATGGTGAACATCTGCGTACACTGTGCTCCACCCACAAACATGGAAATACTCAATGCATCATAAGCTGTATGTAGCAAATATGACAAATCTCCAGTAAAGCCAAAATTCCACAGTGTGAAATACATAGAAGGACATAAACACTTCTATAAACTACCAACATTTAAACATAGTATTTCTTTCCAGTCTAAATGAAACACATAAAAAAGCCAAACTCATATTTTCATGTTGCAAAAAAGAAGCACCAGCTCTAATTCAGGAATGCAATGCACGTGAAATAAACTTTATCAAGTTACACCTATCTACACTTGGGTCTCTTTACTGACTGTTCAGTTTTATCACCAGCAAGAGATTTCTCCATCCCCTTTAAGACCTAAACTACTCTACAAATGTACTTGGAGTCATATTGTATACATAGAAGCCAAGTCCTTCCAGCCCTCTTCAATAAACACCTCTTCTGGCTTCATGAAGGAATCTACCTTGTAACTGCCTTAACGACGTCTTTATTTTAAAAGAGAAAAAGAAAATAATCAAAACAGTATTTTATGTAAGAAAATAAAAATAATTAAAGGAGTATTTTTAAAAGCAAGGAGAATTCACCCGTAATTCCTTGTAAAACATTGTCAGAGATGCAGCAAATTAACCTCCAAAGTTGCTCTAGACTATAAGGTCCTAAAATGCTCTAGTAATAGTAGGATGTACATTTTTAGATTTAACAGGGATTCTCACTTTGATGGGGGTAAGAAGGTGTGTAATTTTTTGCCCTTGTTTCGTCACAAGACTGCTCCCTCCAACAACAGTACAGTATGAACACAGTGCCAGGTTGTACTACCCTAACAAGCAACCACCAAGCAAACCCAACTCACACATGAAATTACAGGCAAAGAAGGCCGCTCTAGCTTGAACCTTTTACAGTTTCAGCAGCAGCAGCACATCTTTAACCCCAAACAGATGGGCCACCTATCATCCATTCAGCCATCTTCCGTGAAGAGTCTACAGGAGCCACTGAGTGATTCCATTCAGAACTACAACTCCCAGCACAAAATTCCCAGTCCTTTACCCAATCTCCTTTGGATATACACATCTAAATAGATGGTATAATGAAACAGCAGTCACAGGTGACTGGGGAATTTAAGGAATTAAGACACCATTATTAAAAGTCATTTTCTGTAACTGCCCTAGGTCAGCAGCTGTCCAACATCTAACACATAGGAGTGACTTAAGAAAATATTGTGCCTCATGTTGTTCAGCAGCAGACAACAGAGTTTTGGCCTTCAAGGAGGACCTATGGAAACTGAGGTGCTGAAGTGGGTTCAGAGAAGGGCAACAAAGCTGGTGAAGGGCCAGGTACACAAGTCTGATTGAGAACGGCTCAAGGAACTGGGGTGTTTTGTCTGAAGAAGAGAAAGCTCAGGGGGGACCTTCTCACTCTCTACAGCTACCTGAAAAGAGGATAGAAACAGGAGATGGCTGGTCTCTTCTCCCAAGAAACAAGCAACAGGACAAGAGGAAACAGCCTCAAGGCTACACCAGGGGAGGTTTAGACTGGAGATTAGGAAGAAGTGTTGTCAAGCATTGGCACAAGCTCGCCAGAAGTGGTGGGGTCACCACCCATGGAGGTATTTAAAAGACATATAGATGTGGAGCTAAGCGACATGATTTAGTGGTGGACTTGACAGTGCTGTCTTAATGGTTGGACTTGATGATTTTAAGTCTCTTCCAACTTAAGTGATTCTATGATCTACAGCATCACTATACTTCATTTCCCAATGATAGTATTCAACTCTTCTTACTACATGTATGTTGCTTTTCTCCGGGGCTTCTTACAGGAACAAATAAATGCACAAAAGAAAAGACAGTTTATTTCTCAGAGGTTTCCCTGCAATCAGAACAAAAGGGAATTTACTACAGTCTTGTTTGTCTTGCTTATACCTTTTTGTAAGAATAATGCAAATAAAACATTTTTATCCCTCTGGTAAAAGTAATTTCAGAGCACTGATTGATCACAGGTCATCTCCGACTGATCAAATGCCATTTCACTGAATCACTGTAATTGACTTACATTGAATCATTGTCATTGATTCAAGGTAATTAATGAATTGCTAGGGCAGATCCATTCATTTCTAACTACAAACTGAACTCCAGCCTGCCTCACCATGGTCTGCACCATGGGCTGCAGGGGAATCTCTGCTCCAGTGCCTGGAACACCTCCTGCCCTCCTTCTGCACTGACCCTGGTGTTTGCAGGGCTGCTTCACTTAATATTTTCACTCCTCTCTCTAGCTGCAACTGCACAGTTCGCACACATGTATCCCCCCACCCCCCACTTAAATGTTATCCCAGAGGCACTAGCACCATTGCCAATGGGATCAGCTTTGGTCAGTGGTAGATCCATCTCAGAGCCAGCTGGCATTGGCTCAGTTGGACACAGGGGCAGCTTCTGGCATTTTCTCACAGAAGCAACCCTTGAAGCCCCCTGCTACCAAAACTTTCCATACAAACCCAATACACAGTCTATACTTCTACATATTCAAAGACCTATGCAAATATTTTGGAAATAATGGATTAATTAGGAACTGGAAAGGGTTGCTCAGGGAAGTTGCGAATGCTCCATCCCCGACAATGTTCAAGTCCAGGATGGACAGAGCCTAGGGTGACATGATTCAGTGTGAGGTGTCCCTGCCCATGGCAGGGGGGTTGGAACTAGATGATCTGAAGGTCCTTTCCAACCCTAACTATCCTATGATTCTATACATAATTCTTCCATATGGATTATTATAATGATAAAAGGGATCAAAAGTCTTTCACTCAGAAATTCATATTAAATTCAAATAAAAATCAAACAAAATTTAATGTTTTTTTCTGAAAATTCGAGTCTAACAATTCTGGTTTTATAAAGACAAAAAAGACCAAAAATCCCTTATCTCCAACCAATCTAATGCTCAAAATAGATGCGACTGTAATACACATCTTTTCATAAAGAAAGTTTTCATCGAGCTCAAAAATTGGATCATATTCAATTAGAAAATATTTTCCCTGAAATCTTGTAAATTCTCATCCACAAAGAAATATGGTTAACAGATAAAAATGCTTGACTAAAGTGGTTGCTAGCAACACAAACAAAACATTTACTTTTTTCCACATAATGCTATTTTCAAAAGTTGTCATTACAAAGTACTTAGTGAGTTAATGTCTTCTGAAGCAAAGACAATCTTGAAAGAAGGATGAAATTTCTTTCTCAGAATTCTATAGAGCACACTGACTACTTCAAGGGAAGGTGTTTTACGACATGTTAACATAAAGCTCGTTGAAGCTGTATATTAATTCAGCATTCCAATTCAGTAGGATCTGAATTTCTGAATCAGTGCTGTACAAGTTCAGCACACTACTTGCTTCAGAAGGTTGCTTCCATTTTTCTATTGCAATCTCTATCAGTCCCATGGAATCACAGCCTTATTAGGATTGGAAGGGACCTTAAAGCTGATCCAGTTACAAACCCCTGCCACGGGCAGGGCCACCTTCACTGATGATGATTGCTTTAAGATGAGATGAAGAGGAGATGAGATTGCTCCAAGCCCCATCCAACCTGGCCTTGCTTTAAATATTTTCTAAGAAGGGATTTTCAGAGGCTAGGGTGTTCTACAACTACTAAGTGCTTTCTTGACTACCTTATGCCTTCAGCATTTCTTCCTCCAAGTTTACTGAGAAGTCAGAACTGGCTTTAGGGACATACTTATAACTGGACAGGAAGCAGAGGGGCAGCACAGGGGAAGAAGGAAGAGGTGGTGGACTACACCATCCTTGGAGGCATTCAAGGACAGGCTGGATATGGTTCTGGGCAACCTGAGCTAGTTGAAGATGTCCCTGCTCATTGCAGGCAAGGTGGACTAGATGACCTTTGAAGGTCCCTTTCAACCAAACATTCTTATGATTCATGCTCAGTCCAACCTGATGGCATGTTTTTCTCTCCAATGGCAGGATTTGTTGTTGTTGTTTAGACTATGAGCACTGACGAAGCACCACAAAGCCCCACTGCAAGGATCCACGGGTCACAGTCACATCATAGTAATCACATGGCACAGAGGTAAAAAATTTCAGGGACCCTGGGGAGTCAATTCCCCTTCATATTACAGTGTAACGAGAAAGCTTGAGCTCTATGCCTTCAGAAGCCCCTTCATTTGTCAGATATTTCAGAGGCAAACAGTAATACACTCTACTTACCACAGAAATGGCTGCATGTGGGAAAGGACTAAAGAAATTTCATCTTTACTGTAATTTCAGTATAGGAAAACCACATTGTTATATTTCTGCGTTTTGTTTTATTTAGGTTTACATTTTATTTATTTTTACATGTCAGCAAAACAGTGCAAAAGGGAGAACCCACTGATTTTCTGAAATCCACGAGTAGTAATGGTAGAAGAACTAGAGCTTTCTTATGAGTCAGAAAATGTTGGTTTGAGGAGTGGGGGGTTGTTGGGTTTTGGTTTGGTTTTGACTTTTTTTTTTTTGTAGTGGTGGTTTTGCTGTTGTTTTGTTTGAGTTCGGTTTGGGTTTTGGGAGTTTGTTTTGTTTGTTTTTTGCTAAACATGCGCATTTCCTTAGTCCACAATAGTAAAATACTAGCAGCGAAGTACCTCAAAGAAACTGTAATTGGCCTACTGCTATTTAACAGAAAAAAAACCAACAAAAAAAAACCCCACATACAGTGAAGCAGCAAACAAGGCAAAACTCAATAAATACATATACCTCAGGTAGCAACAAACTGGCAAAGAATATACATGACAGTGAATGCAAGCAATACTAAAGAGGGAGCCACAATTTTTCCCTTAGAAGTTCAAAATGCCTCTTTGTGTTATATGTTAACTAGCCATCAGTTATCAGTACTAAAAATCAGTATGCTAACATATGGGTAAAACAACACCTATAGAGACAAGATGCATGTGAAGAACCACAGTTCTACGGAGAACTCAACCATTTTTCAAGACAGGGTTCTGGTTTTTGTGACTTGGTGATCTGTGTCCTGCTGAGGAAGCTATGATAGAATGACTGACTCAAAGACCACCCTACATAGATAAGTGCTAAACCTAGAGGCCTGCACAAAGAGAGAGTAGTAAAAAGCTTATTTTGGCAATTTTATTTAATTTTGTATTAGTATTTCACTGTCAAAGGGACACTGCTTAGCCAGATAGTGGAATGTCCTGAGTTAAACAGGATCCGTTATGTTCATGTAAGTTCTTTTTTGACCAGGATAAAGCAAGTACTTACATTGTCTGAACTCTCCCTGGGCAAGTACTTCTCTCCATATTGCCAAATATAACTTCACCAAGGTTCTTAGCAGTCTGATTCACTGTGTGGTCAGCTGGAGATCTGCAAAAACCTGACAGCCCCAAATAAAATCTAATTCTATACCTACTTGAGGAAATACCATGAATAAGATCCACCACTATTTCTGAAATACCAAACTGATTACTAAAGTTGCTTCCCATTAGAATTGCATAATGGCTTTCTTAGGCATATACAAATAAAAAGCATGGAACTCTCCTCTGAGCAAATTCCATCTTGGGCTCAACAAAGCACATGGTTATAAACGAACAAACTTTTTAAAAGAAGCCATATCACATTCTGGGACAGCTAGCTTAAGCAGAAGATTATGACTATTTATTTTGAGCTGTAAGCTTAAGGAAGTAGTGCTTTCAAGCTCTACATAGCTGAACTGGAATGGCTAGTAGCATGAAATAGCCCAGACTGTGAAGTAAATAGTGTAAAGTGAATACATCAGCCCACACAAACACAAAAGGGAGACAGATCAGAGCAGCAACCAGCAGACAGAATATCAATTCACTGCCAAACCCCAAAGTATAGGAACTCAAAAAGGAGGGGGGAGGATGTCAATATCCTGCCGCTGACTTGCAAAGGGAGGAATATTATTTCCTGCAAGACTAGTGTCCTGTAGTCAGTAGCCAATACCACTCATACTAACCTCATAGCTACCTCGTTTTTTGGCAGACCAAGATTTAGTTTATCATTAAAATAAATAAAACTCAAGTAAGAATACTCAGCACTGCTAAGTAATTTCTTTCCCCTTACTTCAAGCCAGCTGCAACTGATGATGGTAATTACAGCAAATATTTCTTGTTTAGAATATCAAGGAGCAAAAGAAACTACATAACGGCTATTCAAATGTCTATTGTAACATTAACTAGAAGTCAGAGCACACTGAGACTCACAAATACAGCATGTTTATTATTTTTATAATTTTTACCTCTAGAAGCGTAATGATTCAAATATGTTGGAAATTAATTATACCATGCTAACTGAACATGGAGACAAAATTTCCAAGAAAGAAAAATGTTTGATAACCATGAAGAGCTATTGCATGATAAAATACACCTGCAAAGCAGTCTTCCAGAGCAAATGTAGGATGCTTTGCTGTTTAATCTTTAAAAATAAACTACAAATACTCTGTCTTCAGAATCCATAAATATAACTTCAAAACCAAATGCAATTCTCCATGTGCCATCTGCCAGTCCTAACTTCCAGCAGGTTCAGGTTCTACAGAGACAATAAGGAACTAATCCAAAATGAAAGTCTGCACTAAGATCTACAAGGTAATTAGTTTCAACACCCATGCAAACAGAGAAAAGGTGGTAAAAAGGTTAACAGAAATTGCACCACACGCAAATAAAGGTTGCCTCTCCAAGTTATGACACTTTTATCAGCACGATTGTAAGGACAAGATCTGAGAACCTCCATTTGGAAGACTTAAAAAACAGTCAAGAAAAAGGACAGCAAATTGCAATTTTGCTCTAAACAGCAAATGAAGCTATTGCCAGCATTTTTCTAAGGGACACTGAAACAACTGTAAACTTGCAAAAGCACACAAACTTGTGCTGCATGAGTTAGAACTTTTCTGAACCTTTTGAACTATTTAAATATGAAATATTTCAATTATAACTCTGTAACAGAAAATGTTTTTTCTACTCATGGTAGCAGTACTGTCCATCTCTGACATTTTTTAATCACCTAAGTAAGCACTACTTGTATCTTTAGTAAGCATTTAATACCTAGACTCGTGTTCAACTTTAAATGATACCGTCCACAATAGGAGATTAACTGCTATCGAGATAAATCTGAGCAGGATCTTAGAGTACCTTCTCTCTCCAGAACCGCCAACACCTGCGCGTACAGAATCTTCTACTATGTACAGAAGTAAGTAGTCACAACTCACAGAATCCACTATTTTTATTTCTGAAACCTGAAGCTAGAGGTAGTTATACCAAAAGATCAAAATCATGAGCAACTATGCCATGCCTGCACAAGAATCACACAACCACTTCCAAGAAAGAAGTCAACACTACCAACTGAATAAAGCCTCTGCACTTGTAAAGTTGGCAGAGTACTAATGAGTATCTCCAAGACAGGAATTAAAACTTTTTCATCTAATAAAGATACGAGTTAATTCCTTAAACTTATGTGAAAGTAAGTTTCAAAACTAATACTTCAAGGTAGTAGTCTATGAAAATCATAGAATTGCACCTAGAATTGTGCAATTACAGAACTGGTTTTGGGAATAGTATTCTCTTCCCCATTCAACATGAGGCAGCTTTCATCAAGAGAACAAAACATTTTTGCCATATACCTTCTAAGAGAAATAACAGTTCTTTGCAGAAGAGCTGTAGGATAATTCATGTCAAAACTGGAAGAAATCATAGATACTATGAAAACAAATACTGTATTTCAAAACCAGTGGGAGGATCTTGTTGTGCAAGAGGTCAGAATAGTCAGTACTTTTCTACTTAAGTTCATTAATTGCAGTTAAGTATAGATTCATTTATAAAAATAAGTTCTCTACCATACCATAACTATTTCCATTCTTTTCTTTTCAAAAATAGAAATGTAAGTCTTATATGCATGTTTCCTTTTCTTTTCCAGAGGTTCCCAAGTTAAAAATTAGTAATTGAAAAATAAAACCCAAACAGGACAACTCCTCTCAATTTTCTCCTTGATAAATTATGAACAATATTTAAATACAACTTCATATTCAAATAAGCCATAAGTAAACCAAACAGTAACACAAATCAAATGCTTTACTGCAATGTTTGACTTTTCCAGAAAGCAGTCACTTTCTGACACCAAAGTTAGGAAATTGCAGCGTTACAGAAGAGGAAACAATTCCCCTCAGCCCAGAAAAAGCCTTATCTCAGGTGAAGAAAAAACCCCCAAAACTTCCCTTTGCTGTGAATGAGGCCTTTGATTCAAGCATCATGTGCACCCATACCATTGGCAGGGATTTCTGAGAGAAGACATAGGATAAGCCTGGCATGCAGATAGCAAATGACTTCCTTAAACACAATTTCCTAGCACTGAACAAGCTCAGTCTACACCCTCTGCTTTGATATCTGAGACTATCCTGAGTTATAGCACATACCCTGGATTAATAAGTATTATTATGGTTAGTATTAGGCACTGGAAAAGATCTTACTAGATAAGATCTGGTTTTGGTCAGGTCAACAGCAGAAGACTCCAAAGCAAGAAGGTTTTGCATCAATCATGAGAATTCCTTGCTGCCATTAAAATTTCTGTACATAATTTAGAAAGCTTAGTAAGTCCATTCTTACTTGATGTAATTTCATCCACCTAAGATAACTGAGGAAAACGTGAGTGCATCATTAAAAAATGCACTCAAAGAGAAAATGAAATTAAAATTTCCTTCATTTAAATGTTTAAATCTGAATACACCTTAAAGAAAAAAACAATGAACCACCCAATCATATCAGGAATACAAATCCAGAAACTTACGTCTTCAAAAGAAAATAATGACACACAACTTCAAAGTTAAAAAGTGAAAAGTGATGATATACAATACTATGGGCAATCTCAACCCTTACAGTGAAGAAATATAACCTACGTTTCTGCACAACTTAATTCAACCTTTCTCTGAACTTGCTCCTTCTCCTTGAAGCTTCTGTACACTTGGTAATAGCCTATTGCAACTTTATTGATCTTATCATAAGAAGGCTTTTAGACTAACATAAAAATCAGAAACTATGAATAAAAAATACACAAATTTCTGTAAGCCTTGATCCAGACTTGGATATTGTGGCTTAAGCTAGATTTGTGGCTGCTAATGTTTCTGGTTTTAAGTGACATGTAAAGAAACTGCAGCCATAAAAAAAAAAAAAAAAAAAAAAAAAAAAAAAAAAAAAAAGTCATGTCAGAAGCTACTATTTCAGTAGATAAACCCAAGAAATAATTTTGACTGTTGCAGAACAACAGAGATGGCAGGGCCTGTGGAGTTCATCTTGCCCAAAGTCTGATGCCTACTTATATCTTATCAGCAATATCATTTTGTGGTGAACATAGGAGTTTCCTAGATATTTTCTGTCCAAATACTAAGCCTACAAATGCTATCTGTCCCTCCTTGGCTTGTAAGAATGCAAGAGGATTACAATTTTGTAGCATTAATATTGTAAGTCATGGCATCACTGTGATTTCCAGGAAGGTATCACATAGCCCTGTGAAATGCCTACATTGTTACAACAAGCTTCCCTACCACTCTGTCACATCTTGTAGAATACTAAATCCACAGACAACAACCCCTTCCTCCAACCAACAAAAAAAAAAATCAACAAACCCACTAAAAGACTAATGAAAGTTTGCTAAATATTAATCATATTGCAGAGCACAGGGGTTTAGAGTTCCATTTTCCATAACATCAACCAGTTTGTAATAGAATCAGCTCTATTTCAGAACAAATGCATGTTTACAATGACTTATAATAACATGCCAGTCATAGAATAGTTTTTGATGTCAAGGGCTCCATTATATGTTTGGGTGCAAGTTCAACAACAACAGCTGCTCCAGATTTAATGAAGGTAAAACTCAAGGGACAGACATTTCCTGGATTTATTTATGGGGGCTTACAGAAAATGTTCAATATGTACCAAAATACACATTGTTCAGAGATTTCCATGCTTGAGAGTGAAACTCTCAGTGTTTGATTCATAATGGCTATTACACAAGGGCTTATAGGAAGTAGAACTGTTTGTTTTAATTGCATACAGCAAAATGTTAGAAAAGAAAGATTTATGTTCTCTAGTGACAGTGAATGTTTTGGGCTAATTTGTCATGGTTACCATGGGCAGAAAATAAAAGAATATTATTTAAGCACTACTCTAATTCATAGACATATTAAAGTCTGGTATCAGCAAATAAGCAGAGTGTTGTGAGTTCTCTTCTTAATCTTTCATATACTCTAAGAACACCTTTTAAATATAGGATATACTACCTGCATAATTTTATCATATAATCTTCATTACTGTTTCCTATTAACAGGAAATGTGAAGAAACAGCCAAGATTTCTGCTTCTACACTGGACTTTAAGACCATAAAAGGCAAGGTGACAGTCGATCAGGCTATTTTGAATATGTTTCCAGGGACATTATTTTTAATGTGATTAAAATAAAATTCATCCACTATACTTACAAATGTATTTCCTATTTCTGCCTATCACTTGTCCCTTTACTGTGCATCAGCATATGCACACAAATTTCTTACAAAGTTCTGTGGTTTAGTTTGCAACCTTTTGAGTTAATCAGAGTTATAAAACCAGTTATACAGTACTTCCGAGACTGCATAGCAGTGATCTTTAATTGTTGTCAGTGTAGTTTTCCACTTGCGCTTGGGCTTTTTATTCTTGCTAGACCATAAACCAACACATTCCTGTCTTCCCTTTTCACTTGCATATTACCAAACAAAAGAATAAAAGACAGTGACTGAAATGGAAAATAATGCAGCTGCCTGTATTTTATCAAAATATTAGAAAAAATAAGTAATATTGGGATTTTTTTTTTTTTGAGAAAGATGGGACATTGAAATTTGATTTCAGCTCATCCTATGCCAACAGAAGTCAAAATGGAAATTTAAAAAATATTGTACCATTTAATTTTTATGGTAAGATTCCAATACCTTTCAAGATCTGTAATGGCCAGTGCTCTGAAAAGCAGTACCACTGCCTATGGTTTCCCGCCTGGCTGTGGAAATTTTAGCCTTAGACTATTTCAGATTATCTTTTTTGAATTTATCTGATCAAACATATCTATTATTGTGTTTTGTTGCATGCTGTTTCAACTATCAGGGTTTTAACTAGAAAGATAACTGAGCAGAAATAAATGTTAAAGTATTACAAATGCATTTTGTGTGGCTGTTGAAATACTTCAGTTTCAGTATCATAGTGACTATTCCAAAACTTTTCCTTGCATATTTTAAGCTGCCAAGTCTGTCTTCAGAAAAGAAACCCAAGCAAACAGAAAATACCCCATACGCATGCCATCATCACAGCAAAGGATGAATTCCAATAAAATCCCAATGAGCATAATTATCTTCTGACAGTTAAAGCTCCAAGAACCCTATAATCTTTCAACTCTTTCTTAGACCTCACAAAGCAATAGAAATTATACTTCAATCTACAGATACAGTCATTAGACTATAATGTCAAGGAAATCAAGCACTATGATTATTATTTCTTTTACACGTATCCTTCTTCCCTGTAGCATTTAAGCTTTAAGGTCCCTTCCAACCCAAACCATTCTATGATTCTATGACTTGCACTTCAGCTTCCTGGGAAGCTTCACAAAAAGGTAGCAGACAGGAGCTTTAATTCAATCTGTAAATATCAGTAAAAAAAGGGATTTTTTTTTTTTTTGTTTAATATTACTGCTCAAGTTGCATTATTCTTTGCATTTAGTAGGGTTAAACAAAATCAAAAGCTATTAGTGGCTTTCTTTTCAGTAGCCATGGACTAACTTTAACTAATTTAGTAGCCATTAACTAATTTATGCCCTTTTATGGAGCTAGATCATACTGCTGCATGCTAAACTGCCCAGCTCAGTGACTCAGGGCATCAGGCAGCACCAGTGAATCATTGGATTTTTAGTGCAACTTTTATGATGTAGCTGAGACTTTTTCCTCAGGTTTTTCTGCCGCTCCCAGTAGGTCACTCCTCCCTCACACAGCAGAAACACTTTTCGCAGAATTTATCTTCTGCCTGTAAGACTGTAACAGAAACTTCAACCTATTTAAATCCAGAGTCTTAGTTAGTCATCAGGCATCTGCAATTTCATTCTGCAATGCTCATCTTCCTGTTTGTTTACAGATACTGAGATTGTTCTCCTTGCAAGGCTGGGTTATAAAACAACTGCTGACCTAAAGCTCTAGGCATGTGCTGAAAAACATGCTCAACACAAATTCATCAGACTTTCTTTTCAAGTTGGGTTGTCCTTCTTGTCAAAAGGTGTATTTCAAAGGATGAATAAGAATAGCACACATGCTAATAAGACCATTTTCCTCAACAAGTTTATCAGATCACTCGAAAGGACCTCTAATCCATCAAAGCTTTCTCTCCAACCTATCACACGCCTAAAGGAGAGAGAAGATTTCTCCAAGACACACTGGAATTCATACTGTTCCCAGTACTGCAGCTGACAGAGCACAAAGAAACAAGCTTGCGGCTCAACTACACAGTGATTCACAGAAATAAACAGTTGAAGTGTCCTGCACATCTCAGTCACCTTCACCAAGCTGAATTAGCATCCGAGTAGCTCAAGTGCAGACAAATCTTCAAGGAGCATTACTTCAAAACTGCTGCAATTGAACTCTTCTCTGTGAGGGTGGTGAGGCTCTGGCATAGGCTGCCCAGAGAAGCTGTGGCTGTCCCATCCCTGGCAGTGCTCAAGGTCAGGTTGGATGGGGCTTGGAGCAACCTGGTCTAGGGGAAGGTGTCCCTCCACATGGCAGAGGGTGGAACTGGATGAGCTTTAAGCACCCTTCCAGCCCAAACCATTCTATCATTTAATTTCATTTAGTTTCATTTCATGATTCTACAAAAGGCACAATCTGAATCTGTATAACTGAAGCAAGCTCAATGTGTATTTCTCATGCCAAGCTATAAACAGTCACCTTGATGTTCTCCTTTCAAAAATCATGCCATTAATATGGTGGTTTGTTTCTAAATTAATGTAAATATGTGATACTTCCACTATTCACCCAGAACTAGCAACTGGTTTATACTGGATCTTTTATTTACAGCAGTCAGATTTGAGGAGTTACAGCACATTCCAGCCCCTCTGAGGCTCAGAGCACCGCAGTGACTCTTCTTGAGTCTCTCTCTCAAGAAAGAAAGACAATGTAAGTTTATATGAGCCTTAGCAACAAAGCTGCAAAAAACTGTCAAAGAAAGACTGAAACTCTTATTCAATAGGACTGCTAGCCTGCAAGAGATAGAGGAAAAGACCTCAAAGCTACTCCAACCTGTGTGTTTAAAAAATACGTTAAAAATACAAAATCCTAGCTATCACTAAAACCAGCTGCTTGCGGCATAACAAAAAATATCGAACCTTCTCCCACCTTGCAAGTCAGGAGGCTGAAAAAAGTATGGGACTCAAGATTACTTTATAATTACTCTGTGCCCAGATAGTCCTAAATTAACTACAAATTTACAGTAAGGAACTCAAGAGGAAACAAGGCACACTCCATATCTGGCTACTACTTTGAGAAACATTAGCATCTAACCACCTACATGGCTGCCATAGGTGTTGCTACATTTTTCTGTATAAATAACACAGAGCTGCAGATATGACCCAAGGAATAGACAACATATTTTCTCCTCATTACCCAGACCAACTCAACTAGGATCCATTTAGGTTAATGGATATATCGTGGAAATAGCCATGAAAAGATGGCTGAATGCAGCATGTGGACTGTGTAAACATCTGTTATAAAAATTTTAAATATTGAAGATTAGCATAGAAGAATTCCAAAGCAGTCCACATTAGAACATCATAATGACTTCAACCTACCAATGCACGTTTTAAAAGGCATTTCAAAAAACAAGCTAAATGATGTACAATGCAAAGATGGAAAGAGCAGTTGATAGTGTGTAACCAGAGCTGAACAGAAGTTCTTCATAACTCATGAACTTGGTGAAGGGAGCACTGCAGCAAGCTTTTCCATTGCTATTGTCCAGGGGGTGAGTAACCAACAGGAACCACCCTGTCTTGGAGCAGGCACTCGCCTCCCCGCCTGCCAGCTCAGGCTTTATTTCAGCTGCAATAAGCATTTTTAAGGTACATATATATATAGGGTAACAGCCTAGCTTAACTTCTTCTGCTTTATTTATGAATTTGATATT